>CM077806.1:20684695-20807293 GCA_039737535.1 Lagodon rhomboides
CAGTTAGTCAGAACTGAAGAAGCCTCTTGGATGAGAGGTGAAACATCTTCAACAAACTGAAACATGTCCAGTTACCTACGATACAGAACTTACAATTACCAGACCTGGAGGTCTGATGAGCTTCATCAACATGTATGGTACTAAATATGAAATATATACTCACCACTACAGTGTACACTGGAGTTATATACAAGTTAAAGTGCAGGGAGTATGCAAAAGTAAATTACAAAGCTTTTAAACCTATCCCAGTATTATTTTAGGGCCTAATTTGGACCCAGAATGTAAGAAGTGACGCAGCCAGAGTCTTTATATGTGTTCACATCGGAGCAGCTGTGGATGCTAGCTGGTCAGACGATGAATCCTATTCATCTCTACCACATCTGTCCTGATGATCTGTGTGATTGACGAGAGAAAAGTAAGTTCAAACAAAGCACTGACACAAACACATAACACACAAAATGGTTCCATTCAGAACAATATGAAGAGCAAACACACCATTATTATGTCGATGTGAAATACCAGATCATTTTCGCTAAAATGAGGAGGCATATTAGATTAACAGCTATGAAAAATCCAAAAGGGGCTGAGAAACATTTCAACTTTGCTCCAATAGACTGATGTCACTTCCTTCTTCGGCCCTCCTGGTGAGTGTTCTGCGTCTGCATGAAGACAGAAAACCAGTGTTAGTATCTGATATCAGGAGCATCAAGTCATCAGAGTCAAACCACCACATCAAGAACATTTATACCAACTCAGCAAACGTAGAAACGAGACAATAAGTGACTAAATAAACAGGAAACAACAAGTAAACATCCGTCTGACAACCAGCTGCTGGTCTCATAACAGAAGTTACACCACATGGCCACATGGTGGCACTGTAGCAATGTACTGACTGATTCACCAAAACCTGCTGAACAGAAACTCATTTTACTCTCTAGATTTATTTCAGCGTGTTCATGTTGAATGATCCAACATGTTGTGCTTCATGTAATGTTCCTGCTTCCTCAGGTTTTTACTACGTGTCTCCAAAATGTGAAACTCTACAGAGACGTTCAGCGGTTCAGGTGTCGGTTCGGTCCTCAACATCAGATTTGACGCCAGTTTCCCATGATGCATTATTTCTTACTGTTAACCATTTGATACAAAAGCTTCAGAGGGTATAAGTAAGTAAATATACAATATTAACAGGCTTGTTCATGAAATTAACACTTTGTCTCAGTGTCATATGTTGTTATGACTCAAAATTTAATTTCTGCTTAAAGACAAAAAATGAGTTCACCTTTCAAATGACAATAAATACAAAATGAATAAATAAATAAATAAATAAGGAAAATTTTATTTTTACATTTTTTATAAATAATATTTTAACAAGTCTGTTAAACAGCTGATTAAATTTAACATTTGTAATTTGTAATTCTAATGACACTCAGCAAAGCGTGACAATGTACACTGATTGCCTGCTCCCTTTTGTTTTGCCACAGTTTCCTCCACTTGATGACAGTGTGATTTATAAATGTTTATTTCAGTCCAAAGTAGCGTGGTGCACAATAGAAAACTGAAAGATTTAAAAAACTTGATGGAAAAACTGTTACGGCCTAAGAACCGTCAGCGTTTGTGTGTTGGTGTGAAAAAAAGAAAAACACTAATCAACAAAGGAAGCTCTCGTCAAAAGGAAACTGCAGTCTGAAGCTCAGTCTCTCTGGCTCCTGCACATCACAGCGGCCCAGCCCACTGACACCAGCAGCACTTTATCTCACCGATCTAAGTTGCAAGTAGCAACAGGTGTAGAGCTCCACACAGGCAAGGAGCACCTCTGATGCGAAGCTATGAAAATAGAGATGAGCTGCTTCTTTGTGTCCACATCTGACCAAAGTTCACATGCAAGGCAAAGTGGAGATGGAAATCAAACTAGGCTGAAGTTTGAGGTGAAGAAATCCCCTGCTGAAGGTCTCCAGACGTCACATGGTCAAAAGACTTTTAAGCCACAGGGGTCAAAGTTCATGTTCAACCTTCCTCCCTTCAGTGCTCACATCTGTGGCTGGAGGGGGTTGCTGGTTTGAATCCCTGCACTGACTGGTAGGATCCAAGCTTGTAGGTTTCTCCCCACTGACATCTGTCAACGTGCCCTTCGAGCAAGGCACCTAGATAACAGGTTGCTTTTTGTTCTGGATGGACAGTTGAAAAAGAAAACGATGAATCAGTCAACTGTCTCACAGAAAACAAATTGTATGTTGTGTTTCCAGCACTCAAACATTAAGAAAATACAAAAAAAAAAATTAAAGCCTCTCACGCACTTCTTGTTTTTGACGCTTGTGTCTCCAACATACATGCATGACTCCACCAACCAGCAGGATCATTGAAAAGATGCCGACACACAGACCTGTGATCAGCCTGTTTCTCCTGTATAGATCGCCACCTGGATACCAAACAAACAAGAGATGATAAACAACAAAAACAAAAAAGTTGGCAATTAATCAACTGGAAAAGGCTGAAGATGAGAAGATGGGTTTAATGTTTTTTTTTTATTTCTTATTTACGCTCTCTAAATCCCTGATTTTATTGCATTTTGTTTATTTCTCTATGCTTCACCAGCTGTGCCCCTTTATTTCTTCCGTTGTAACTAATCTTTTATTAAAGTTGAATATTTTGAAATGTTTTAATGGGATTTAAAATTCGAATAAGACCTAAAATCTATAAAAGAAGCAGGACTTAGGCTGTTACGATGTCACGATATCAGACTTTCACTGGACGATATAGGACAAGAAATAACTGAAAGTGCCAAATTGTCGTCATTTTGACCCAAAAGTTTTTGCAGGTTTTCAGATGCATCCAGTGTGACTTGCCGCCTCTGGAAATCCTTAAAACTAACCGTCGTCGAGTTGCAATGAAGACAGATTTGACACCTGCATGGCTTCAGTGTCTTCAGATACACATTTTGCTGAGCTGTTTTTAAAATATAAGAGGAACTTTTCAAACGAGCCCCCATGTTGGTGCGGTTTAAAGTCCCATAGCCGACAGCCCACAAGTGCTGTCCGTCCAATCAGGTGCAGCCAGGAGAGTTTGTGCGGGTGCAGGTGTCGGGTGGGTCTTCAAAATCAGATTTGGCACCAGTTTCCCATGATGCATTATTTCTCTATGAGTAACCATGGTGACCTACCTTCAGTTGACGCTGCTGTGATGATGTTGTGTTCCTCATGTCCTCTGTTTTCTCCACCAGAGGTCACATTCAGGACAAAATGCTCTGTGGGTGTAAACAGGAGGCTGTTAGATTCTGATGTCTGACCCGTGTGGCAGTAACATGTTCCCATCCTGCACTGCAGCAGAGTTCAGCTCACCTGTGGTCTCCAGCGCCCGTCTCCTCGTCATCTTGTTATAATTAGCAGCCAGATCACACCAGTAGCTTCCAGAGTCCTCAGTCCTGAGTCTGGACACATTAAATCTGATCCGTCCGTCTCTGAGGGCGTCTTTGTCACACTGGACTCGTCCTGCAAACTGTGGATCCTGATACTCTGGGACCTCGACGCTGTTAAACATTTCATAGAAAAGCTTCACAGTGTTTGACTGGAGAAAACAACGCATGTTGGTGAGAGACATGTCAGTTATGATGGTACTGTTCCATCCGATGGTGATGTTATCGTCCTCCTCTGCCTGATAGAAGGTCCTGTTTATTTTCACAGCAGACATCCCTGCAGACAAGAGAGAGGACAAAGAGAGACATCATGTGGACTTACATTCAAGGATTCAAGGATTCAAGAGGGTTTATTGTCATTCCAGCCAGATACACAGTACACAGTGCAATGAAGTAACGTTTCCCAAGAAGCTTCAGTGCAAACAAACAACAACAATACCAAATGCTACATGTAACTGCTAGTGAAGTGCAAAAATACTTATAAAGTGACTGTGTATGATTATTATTATTTACATGAGGTGCAATAGTGCATCAGACAAATACAAAACAGCCACACAGGTCAGCATACAGCAGGGTAACAGAGGTGATCAGATCAGTCCCTGAGCGTTGAGGAGTCGTATGGGCAGTGGGGGTAGAAGCTGTTTTGTAGACTGGTAGTGACAGACCGTATGCTACGGTACCTTCTGCCGGATGGAAGGGGGGGAGGAAAGTTAGGGTGGGTGGGGTCTTCCACAATGCTGATTGCCTTACAGATACAGCGTGTGGTGTAAATGTCTGAGATGGAGTGGAGAGTGACTCCGATGATCTTTTCAGCCGTCCTCACCACTTGCTGCAGGTTCTTGCGGTCCAGTTGGGTGCAGTTTCCGAACCAGGCGGTGATGCAGCTACCCAGGAGGCTCTCTATAGTCCCTCTGTAGAAATTGGTGAGAATGGGGGGTGGGAGGTGGGCTCTCCTCAGCCCTCTCAGGAAGTGAAGACGCTACTGGGCTTTCTTCACAATGACGCCGGTGTTTAGGGACCAGGTTATGTTCTAGGGCTCATGGTCCCTCTGTGCTGTCTGGAAGGCAACAACCATCTCTTTGGTTTTGTCTATATTCAGGGACAGGTTGTTGACTTCAGTCAGTTGTTGCACCTCCTCTCTGTACGATAACTCGTTGTTCTTGTCCATGAGACCCATCACGGTCGTATCGTCCGTGAACTTGATGATGTGGTTCGAGTCGTGTAGTGCTGTGCAGTCGTGGGTCAGGAGTGTGAACAGCAGTGGACTGAGCACGCAATAATCCAGATGGGTGAGTGCTAGGTGGAGGGTGGTGGTGACGGCATCGTCCGTGGAGCAGTTGGCTCGATACGCAAACTGCAGGGGGTCTAGGGTGGGAGGCAGAAGGTTCTTTATGTGCCTCAGGATCAGCCTCTCAAAGCACTTCATGATGGTAGGGGTGAGTGCGATGGGGCGGTGGTCGTTGAGGCAGGACACAGGTGGCTTTTTGGACACAGGTGACTTTTTGGGCACAGGGATAAGGGTGGTGGTTTTAGGGCAAGAGGGGATGGTGGCACTGCTCAGGCAGATGCTGAAGATGTCTGTGAGAACATCTGCCAGTTGGTCTGCACATCCTTTGAGCACACTCCCGGGAAAGTTGTCTGGGCCAGCAGCCTTACGCGGGTTGACTCTGTGCAGAGTCTTTCTCACCTAAGTGGTCAGACGTAGCATTTGTTCGCCGGTAGGGGCGGTGTTCTTCCTCGCCACTAAATCATTTTCTGCTTCGAACTGGGCGTAGAACATGTTCAGCGCATCGAACAGGGAAGCATTACCGTCACAGGTCGGTGTTGTTGTCCTGTAGTTGGTGATGGCTTTGTTGCCCTGCCACAGCTGCCATGTGTCTCCGCTGTCTCTGAAGTGGCCGTGGACTTTCTTGGCATGCGCTCGTTTAGCATCCCTAATAGTCCCGGCCAGTGTTGCCCTCGCTGTGCTCAGAGCCTCCTTATCTTCTGCTCTGAAGGCTACATCTCTGGCTCTCAGCAGTGCACGTACCTCTGCAGTCATCCATGGCTTCTGGTTTGAGCGCTCGGTGATGGTCTTGATGACAGTGACGTCATCAATGCACTGCTGATGAAGCCAGTAACTGGTGCCGTGTACTCCTCCAGGTCAGTGGAGCTGTTGGTGGTTTCTGCCTCCCTAAACATTTGCCAGTCAGTGCACTCAAAACAGTTCTGGAGGGCAGAGATGGCTCCTTCCGGCCAGGTCCTCACCTGTTTGTTAGCTGGTCTGGAGCGTCTGACAAGCGGTCTGTATGCTGGAATCAGCTTGACAGAGATGTGGTCTGAATATCCAAGGTGGGGGCGGGGCTCGAGCCATGTTTCTGTAAAAACATACACACAGCAGTCCCTAGTGTCCCGTTGAGTGGTCCGTTGTTGTCTGAGTTGTCTGTAGTTCAGTTTATCTTCTAGGGAGTGGATGTTGGAGAGAATGGACGGGAGAGCCGGCCGGCTAGCATTAGCTCTTAGCCTAGCATGGACACCGGCTCTCTTGACCCTCTTCCGTCTTCTCATGCACCGCTTTCGGCACCTCCTCACCCGGACCTTGCTAGGAGGCGTGCTCTCGCCATAGGTCTCTCTCGCTGTTTGTCTCTCTTCAAGACGCAAGCCAAGAGCCTGTTGTCCATTCAGTATCTTCGTTGATAACACTGCCGGGCAGTGTTTAAGTCCCAGAAGTAGATTGTGATGGTAGGCTTGTGGTCCTGCATCGGTGTGTTGCAGTTTAGTGGCCTCTTGAGTGCGGCTGGTACGTTTTGGACACATTAATACGATTTATAGACACACAAATAACACTGTTTTTGCTCTCGGGGGGTTGCAGCGAACAGAATGTGCCGCCACCGTTACTGTTGCCATAACAACCTCAAATACATCGAACTTCACCTCATTTCAGCCTGAAACACTTTTATCAAGGAACTGAGAGATCCTGAACTAATGCAGCAATTTAGATTTAGATTTTACTGCATGTGTCCACCAGGAGTCAGGTGAGGGATAATGTCCGACTAGGTGTCCATTATCAGAATTTAATGGACCACTTATATCATGGTCACTTAACAAAGAAAAAAACATTAATTTATACTTTCAGGCATTTTGTGATCAAAATCTAAAGTTTTTCACAAACAATAACCTCCTGCAACTTATAGCTGGAACAATGTGTTCTATGTATGTAGATTCATAGGTGTCTGTTCATCAGGGGTTAACTGACAACGTGCAGCCAATCAGAATTAAGAATCAGAATTAAGAATTCACCCAGACCATGATATAAATGTACTTAACATTAAACCAGCCACCAGAACTGCAGCAATTAATCAGTGAAGGAATATTAATCATCAACTATTTTGATAATCACTCTGCAAAATATTTATTTATTTTAATATAATTAAATTAAATGTGAGTTGCAGGAGTACTGACCACAGACAGAGGAGGTCAGAACAACAAGCAGAACCATCAAGATCATCTTCTTCCTGTCAGAGAGGAGACAGTTTTATTAGAGGAACAAGATTTGACTTCATCAAACATGACAGGTTTTTATTATAAACTGGTTCGGTCTGTTAAACTTCACAGTGTGTGTGGTTGCATATTTAATCAGCATGATATCCTGCGTTCTGGCAGATCAATGACAGATCATAATTATATGTGCAAGTAAATATACAATATTAACAGGCTCGTTCATTAAAGTAACATTTTGTCTCAGTGTCACATGTTGTCTTAATGCTTGTTCTGATCATTTCTGATGAAATGTTTCTATTTTAAACAAAAAAGTTACATTAAAATAACAATAACAACCTCTTCTCATTCATAACAAGTCTGTTCAACAGCTGATTCAATTTGAACACATGCAATGAAAAGCTGAGTGTAGTAACAGAAGATATGAGAATAAAAAGAGTTTACCTGCAGCAGGTGTACAGCAGAAAACCAGCAGAAGGACGACGAGAGTCACAGAAGACAGAGAAAAGCTGTGATGGAGCTCCAGGTCCATTGAAACCAGAAGGTTTTACACACACAGACAGAAGACTGAAGACGAAGCTGCTGCTGCAGAGATGTGTCAGTCTAGACTCATCACAAGAACTTTAGTCACCACAGGATTTCCCAAAAACTGTAGAAGACATGTTGAGACGCGTTAGGAGACACTTTATATTCGCTCTGTTCATTTACAACACACTGCGACTTTTAAACTGACAAACATCATATGTGTGATTCATGACACAACTGAAGCGGGATCAAAACATTATCTGTCTCTCTTCATTCACTAACATACAAAGATTTCTGAAATAAGGCCCCATGAGGGAAACTGAAGGGCCGTGACTTCAGCTCTCTGTATAGAACACAATGACCATGACAGCACTGATAAAACAGCTGTGCACTGGTGATATAAATTGGCTTTATGCCAAACCACAGGCAGGTGATACCATAATGGGGCTGTTGGCCTGCACCGGTGGAATGGAGAGTGGACTTTAAAACCTGTTTGACAAATGTCATAACATTTAGAACAAGCTGCTGCAGACAGATGGAACGATGAATTGATGAATGAAGAAAATAAAATGATAATGATTCTTATCCTCAGTCGGAGCTCCAAACTGACCTTTTCATTAAGAAGCACCCAATAATACATTTTAATTAACACCTTATTTAAGTTATTGTAAAACAGGAATAAAAGGTGTTTTTCTTCATTTGAGTCACAGCTCATCCAACCAGGAACTGTGATAACCTCGACTGTTCGAACTAAATCAAGTCTGAATCTACAGAACATGTTTTACAGGATAATATTTGTTCTAAGGCATCTGTGTTTGTTTAAAAGTATTGTTTGACATCTTGTCAGCCCGACCTGCTTCTCTGTATCTGTGCCTTATGTATGCTGCTAAAGGGAAGTATTTACTTTTTGAATTTAAGATAAGAGAATTAAGGTAAGTGGTCTGATGATGATGAAACAAAGACTCTTTGTTTTAGTGCAGTACCAGACAACAGAGCAGCTTCTGTCCTCTGAGACAGCCGAGTATGTTAGGATGTATAAAGACCAGCTGACAGGAGACTTGACGAGTAACTTAAATAAACACATATACATATATATAAATAAATATAAATAATGAGCTCATGTGCGTTTGGGAATTACGTTTTCAATCGCACACAAACCCCCTTCCCATAAAAGATCCCGATAGAGCCAAAGCCACGCCCCCCTAGTGACTTCAACGTGTAACTTTTTACACCCTTTAAGAAAAGAGACATTTACACATTTTAACTGTGCAGCCTCATCGTCTTTACATTAAAGTTATAATGCTGATTTTACCTTCAACAGGCGTCCAGGAGAAGAGCAGCAACAGGACAGGACGGCAGAGAGGATTGAACCAACTGAGTTGAGGTGAGACACACAGGGAAATATGAAGCTTTCACAAACTGACTCATAACAAAACTAACGCCAACGCTCACTAACGAACCTCGCCTACACTGTGCATCATTCAAACTCAGGAGGCGGTCTATTCAAGCGATTTCCCTTTCCGGGTGAAATATTGTGCCAACTTAATGATGAAACCACTGATCTACATGTTCATCAGGGTGAAGTTGGACTTGTTATAAATGAGAGACATCTTTATCGATCATTTCTGAAAGGTGCTTCTGTAAATCAGAAGGCAGAAGTACAGAGACAATCTGTAGAGACATGTCCACTAGTTTCTCCCTCACACACAGACACAGAGACAGCTGTTGTTAACATCTGGGAGAGCCCACCTAACAGGATCAGACCCTGTGTACATGTATTGTGTTCCCGCAGATTAATGTGCCTCAGATGATTTCATGTGATTATGGAAATTACGCGGCGTTTAAAGTTCTGACATTGCGATGATGTCACCATCGAACTAACTATGTTTATTCATTTATTTAATGTATCTAATAGTTAGCTGCAACAGCGTACAGCAGCTCATACTGTGGTACTTCCATCATAACGGAACCAAAAGCGCAAGGGACACTAAAAGCAATGAATGACGAGTGAAAGTGTAGCAGAGGGTTCAGGAGGTTTCTCACAGTCTCTCATCGCAATATAAAGTAGATCAGATATCAGTGAAGTGAAATGAAAAAACAGGTGCAGGACAGGTCGCTGCTTGCAGGTTAATATCGTTGATATCGCGGAAATAGAAATGAAAGTTACCGGCAGCAGACACGCGGGGAGTTTTTAAAAGTAAACCAGGCTCACCTGTTGGTCCAGGATCGGAGGAGACGGAGGTTTTGTTGTTGGACGGTGCGTTAAGGAGGACGCACATACTTTACAGAAAATATAAAACATCCGCACGGAGGCTCCTTTGTGGGAACACAACTCTAATCCGCTCGCACTGCAGACAGAATACCTTTAAAACTGTGTAGAAACAGAAGAAGAACCTAAATAAATCCAGCCAGACAATATTATTAGATCTTCAGCTCCTTTCCTGCAGCGTGTCTTCCGTGTTGCGTCTTATCTAGCTAGAGAAAGAGAGCGAGACCTCCCATCAACATCCGTCCACTTTAAATTAGCTTTTAATTTACAGCTGACAGTCAAATTGGAGATCATTAAACCGTCCATCTCTCTGGCGAGTAATTAAGGATTTCGTAATTAGTAGCTACATTTTTACCAGGGAGATGTTTGGATGCGAGAACTGCACACACTAAGAAGAGGCTGTAACATGTGCCGAATATACAAGAAGGCTTAAATATATAAGAATGTATGAGAAACAGCGCTTAATAAAGTTTATAAAGCTTCTCTTAACTCGCCGACGCACAAAATTGAGCAGTTTTTTAAGGGAGTCTGGTGAATTTCCCTCCCTCTTTATTACCTTGCTGGTTTTGTATGTTAGTATGGACTTTCTTGTTGTGCTCATTTCCCTACTAAATAAATAACCCAATGTAAAAGTCTAAAGTCATCCGTGTTGTAATTCTGTCACTTTCACATCCACTGATCCTTTAACTTCCCTCATTTTCATGCTCACACCAGCTTATTTTAACCAAACCGACCGCTGTAAACATGAAGTGAGTCTGTGTGTTGTAATCCCGCATCAGCCGTGTTCTACTTGTCAAACTCATGTACATACATGTGACTAACTGCACCTGATGGCTCAGTTGGAAACAATAATGAAATGATTGTGACATTAAGCAACATCATGCTGCCAAGTTTCATGTTTCACTGACTTTTTGCCAAACAATCACAACATACTTCTGTTTGAGCACATTGTGACACCTACACATCCTCCACCACGGTATCCAGACAATCTGAGCAATGATTGATATGATGTGATGGTGGTCGATGGAACAAAACACTCATTAGAGCCGTAACACCAGATGACGGAGCAGCTTCCGAGTATTTAAGTGCATACAAAGACCCGTTGAAAGGAAATTCAATGAGGAACTAAAAGACAGTTAGCTTGGCTACACTGTGTTCCTGTTCTCATCATCATCTCCTGTGCTACCACCAGATGTCTGAACAGTTAACTGCACTGCGCTCTGCTGTTGTCATGGTTGGCTTAACGACTGCAAACCAACCAGGCTTCATTAACTCGGAGTCATGGAGACTGATTAATCTTTAAATTGATCAAATGCTTGGTACAAAACACATTGGAACACCATCCTCAGTCTGGTCTGAACAACCACACTGCAGACCGATTGGTGACAAATGTTTTTCAAGTGTTTTCCAGGATCAGAGCTGTCTGACACCGTCTGTGATCCGATAAGTATCGAATCAAAATCACATCGTGGCAGACTTTGTGATGTCGGCAAATATCGTATCGTCGTACCAAAGAATCGATTTAATATCATATGCTGATGTAAGTAACGATTTACACCCCTGGTTGTTATAGTCTTAAAAACACAACTGTGGTGTGTTTGTTGGTCTCATGTGACATGTCATGCTTCGGAGATGCAAACGCCTGGCAACCACTTTCACAGAGCTCATGTTGTGATTGCACCGAGGTCAAACTGAGGCTGTTGTGCTAAAGCCCAGTTTACTTCCGGTCGATTATGGTTCTTTTTAAACAAGAGCATAAGACAACACCAGGAATGAAGCATTTTAAAGGATTAGTCCGTGGTACTTTATTTTTTCTTCAATCAAAAGACTAAAAATCTAATTTTAAGTAGCTGTGTCTTCAATAAGTGTTTGTAAGAAGCACAACTGGCTTAAATTGAGGCTTTTCTGTCCAGTTTTAAGGCCCATTAAGAGGATTTGGCTTCTTTCTAGACGGGCTATTTTTGTAGTGCAGAGAAGGGTTTCCCCCTGTCTGTCAGGTCTTTTTTTTAGACCACAGAGTTTACTATAAATAGCCTCAGCTGTACTTCTGCCCTCATGAATGATTCATGTCACACCTTCCAGGTATTGTCCTTCTGAGCTGAGACGGTGCTCTAATCATCAGTATTTTTTTTATCTCTGCAGAGAGCCAAAGTGTGAAGACAGCCGGGTGGACAGGTGCAACCAGTTGATGTGAGCCTACAGTAAGTTATGATTCCACTTTGGTCTGCAGGTCTCATCACGCTTCCCCCTCGCTTTCCTCTCCCTTCCATTTCTTCTCACTCTTCTGCATCAGCCTCCTCAACCTTTACCTTTTCTACCAGGTGCTTGCTCCTCCCGTCCTTCGCTGAAGCCCAATCAGTGCCTGTGACATCCTGCAGCAGAGCTCCAGGTGCAGCTCATCAACCAATCAGGTGAGGTAAGGGGGGACGTGCAGACAAACCAATTAATAATAAAACCAAGCAATGAAATCAACCTCATGCAACAATGTAAAAGACAGAAAACACTTTGACACTTGACAGTTACATCAACTCATAAATATTTACAAACTTGTGGTAGAGCCTGTTCCTCATTACTCATCTGACAGTCATCAGACCTCGAGATTCCTCTTATGCAAATAACCTTTCACATTTCACTTGGCTGACTGTCTACATGTGTCAGCCCCATGCATTTGCAGTTTTGAAAAACTTATGCAGCAGTGTTTCCAGGGTCAAAGCTTTAAATGTATTTTTTAATCTACAGATTCTGTCTGTGATCCAAACAGGAACCTGATATCACTCTAAAATTCAGATCTGCTTACAATGGTTAACAACTTCACTGAAAAGCTGTGAAGTTGTCAACCGTGAACGAACAAATTTCCGTACTTGAAAGGTGTGAAACAACCCTGCATCAAGGCAGTCAGCACATCTTACTTCCTACCTTAACCAAAGTGAATCCTACAGATTAAATGTCATGACTGTTTCAGAAACTGAAAACATCTTTTTGTAACGTTCACCAAAGTGCTTCTGAGCCTGTGACTCCCCTCCAGTTAGTCAGAACTGAAGAAGCCTCTTGGATGAGAGGTGAAACGATCTTCAACAAACTGAAACACGTCCAGTTACCTACGATACAGAACTTACAATTACCAGACCTGGAGGTCTGATGACCTTCATCAACATGTATTGTACTAAATATGAAATATATACTTACCACTACAGTGTACCTGGAGTTATATACAAGTTAAAGTGCAGGGAGTATGCAAAAGTAAATTACAGAGCTTTTAAACTTATCCCAGTATTATTTTAGGGCCTAATTTGGACCCAGAATGTAAGAAGTGATGAGTCTTTACATGTGCTCACATCGGGGCAGCATCGTAGGTGCTTGGACGATGAAGTGTATTGATCTTTGTCATTAACCTGATGATGACACGTCTGTCCTGATGTTGATCTGTGTGACTGACAAGACAGAAGAAGTTCAAACAAAGCACTGACACAAACAAAATAGTTCCATTCAGAACAATATGAAGAACAGACACACCTTTATTATATGGACGAATCAGAGCTGACACAAAAATTTCAGCTCCACCAATGATACATAGTACAGCTACAATTATAGCTGCAACAAGTGCAACAAAAATCAAATCGACTGATCTCACTTTCTTCTTCCACCCTCCTGGTGTGTGTTCTGCGTCTGCATGAAGACAGAAAACCAGTGTTAGTATCTGATATCAGGAGCATCAAGTCATCAGAGTCAAACCACCACATCAAGAACATTTATACCAACTCAGCAAACGTAGAAACGAGACAATAAGTGACTAAATAAACAGGAAACAACTAGTAAACATCCGTCTGACAACCAGCTGCTGGTCACACAACAGAAGTTACACCACATGGCCACATGGTGGCACTGTAGCAATGTACTGACTGATTCACCAAAACCTGCTGAACAGAAACTCATTTTACTCTCTAGATTTATTTCAGCGTGTTCATGTTGAATGATCCAACATGTTGTGCTTCATGTAATGTTCCTGCTTCCTCAGGTTTTTACTACGTGTCTCCAAAATGTGAAACTCTACAGACACGTTGAGCGGTTCAGGTGTCGGTCGGTCCTAAAAATCAGATTTGACACCAGTTTCCCATGATGCATTGTTTCTCTATGAGTAACCATGGTGACCTACCTTCAGTTGACGCTGGTGTGATGATGTTGTGTTCCTCATGTCCTCTGTTTTCTCCACCAGAGGTCACAGTCAGGACAAAATGTTCTGTGGGTGTAAACAGGAGGCTGTTAGATTCTGATGTCTGACCCGTGTGGCAGTAACATGTTGTAACATCATGTGGACTTACATCAAACTTCACCTCATTTCAGCCTGAAACACTTTTATCAAAGAACTGAGAGATCCTGAACTAATGCAGCAATTTAGATTTAGACTTTATTGTGTGTCTTCATCTTGTCCAGCAGGAGTCAAGTAAGGGATAATGCCCGACTAGGTGTCTGTTATCGTGAATTAATGGACGACGCAGAGGCCTGAACGGACATTTTCAAAGGTTTTATCACACTTATACCGTGGTCACTCGCCAAAGAAAAAAATATGAGATCATTCATTTAAAATTTTCAGGCATTTTGCCATTAAAATCTAAAGTTTTATTTTTATTATTTATTTATTTATTTTTTATTTATTGTATTTTATTTTTAAAAATATTCTTTGTGAACGCTACAGACTCCTGGTCACGTGTTATCAAGGCGTGGGAACGAAATAACGTCAATACAAGCTCCAGATGTGGCGGGATGGTTGTCAGTTTCGGGAGAGACGCGCTACTGAGTGATGCTGTTGAGTCAACAACGGCTAAGCGATGAAGATGGAGAGAAAGTCACGAGACTCCTTCAGAAATTCGCAAAATTTTGTCAGTTGTTGAGTGAGGAGACTCTTCTTTAACACTGTGACGGGCTGACAATGACGAATTCCTAATTATTTGGACCTTCTTGTAAATTCGGCATATGCTATAGCCTCGTTTTAGGGGGTGCTGCAGCCCTCTCGGCACCCTTAGATCCCGCATTCATGGCATTATTCAATTCAAAAAATGATGTGTTGTTTATTTATTTATATATTTTTTTTGTATCTGTATTTTTTTTTTAAATATGTGTAATTTGTTGTTATTAAGTTGTTTGCTAAATAAATAAAATTAAATGAAAATATATTTTTTTGTTTTTATCCGCCGTCTCCGCTTGACGTGACGTCACGCGGTTGCCGGAAACAGCTCGGCCATCTTCGATCAGTCACGTGATCCCCGAGCGAAAAAAAACAAAACATACGGCTAGCATACGCACCTACCGACTAAATTACCATGTCTAGCATACATATTAACCGGTGAATTAGCTAACCACACGGTAAACTAATGTTGGCCGGCTAAAAAAGCAACATGAATCTAAGAGGACTGTTTCAGGATTTCAATCCCAGGTAACGTAAGCTATCGTACGACTTTAGCTAACTATGTAGCTAGTTAGCACTACTTGGCTGGGCGGCGTTTGTCGCGCTTCTGTACGAAAACATTCTGAAAATGTGTTTTATACTTTGTGAAATTACATACACTTATTCCAGACAGTGTAAACTGCTTGTTAACTGCGATTACAATACGTTAGTTAAAGCTGCAAACGCGTATTTAGCTAAACGAGGCCTGGCTAACATGCTAACTACTATACCGTCAGTGATTTGCTTGTAATCAGAGAGAAACGGTAATTTCAGTCAGGTAGCTAATTCCTAACGCATGTTTTCAGCAGTAATGCTCAGCTTAACATGTTCTTCTTGGTAGGACAGACATGAATAGTGTCGCTATGAGCTGCCCGGGTTATTATACTGAATTAACATCTCATTAATTCAGGGGAAAACTTCAGAAAATGATGAAGTAGGAAAAAATAAGACATGTCATGGTCCATGGGCAGGAGCCAAAATGGCAGCTTAATAAATAGCCTGGAGCAATCAAAGTATAAAAAAAAGGTGGCAGGCTGAGGTGAGATAAGTTTATGGTAGGTATGTCAGGGTGAAAATCACAAGTCTGTCAGTGTGATGACAGTCGTGGTGTTGTTGGAGGACTGTCAGCTGTTTTGGACAAAAACACTTCCCTTGTTTACTTTAATTTGATTTGCTGCCATCATCCCGACTTTCAAGTTTCTCCAGGTTACATGTTAGCCTACGTTTTCTGACATTTGGACGCATGTTTAATCGTAAGTGCATGTAGTTGATCAATATTATCGGCTGATGTCAACCTATGACAGATACAGCTATATTGGTGTGTATGTTGCGATATAGGTAAATTATCCTGCAGCTGTCTTCTCTTTGTCACAAGCATTTGATATTCATATTCAAGGGACTGTTGATTTCATATATTCTGAAAATATCGACCGGTACATGGATACCAGGAGTTTCTTATTCCCTAATATCAGATTAGGCATCGGGCCCAGTAATCTTGTATAGTTCAGGCTCTACTCAGCAGGGTTATTGTGGCTGTAAATCCTGGGAAACGCTTACATTTAATGTGTTTTCAAGGTTTGAAAAGTGCTTGGATTGTGGATAATGTGCTTGAAATTAAAGAGGCATCACTTTAATAATGAATTGTCTGTATTGCCTCATAATATAGAACGCTAATTCTACTTATAATTTGTTTTTCCTTTAATTTGTCACTCTTCTGCGGTGAGTGTTATCACAAGCCACAGTTCTTGTTATTTATATTACATTAACATCTGATTTAATGTGAATAAGTACATATATTATAGTGAGTGTATTTAAACGTAAATAAACATGTGATTTTTCTGGAAATGCTTAAAAATGCTTAAAAAGTGTTTGAATTTGACTTTGGAAAATGTGCAGGGACCCTGATTCTCTCTTATTCCTGTTTTTATGCTTCTCCACATTTATTTAATCGACCTTTCACGTACACACAACCCTTCTTTGTTAAGAAAAACCTTCACTGACTTGACAAGTTTTCCTTTCCGTACCTTAAGTGTCAAAACTGTTTCATCAAAAGGCATCTCTGGTGTCGGCTGTGAGCATTTCTCTCCCTCTCCCGTCGCAGTAAGTTCCTGATCTACTCCTGCCTGCTGCTGTTCTCCGTGCTGCTGTCCTTGAGGCTGGATGGAGTCATCCAGTGGAGCTACTGGGCCGTGTTCACCCCCATATGGCTGTGGAAGCTGTTGGTCATCATCGGGGCCTCTGTGGGCACCGGAGTCTGGGCGCACAACCCCCAGTACAGGTAGACTCTCACACACGCTAGCTGTTCAGGGTTTGATTCTTCTAAATCGTGATCGTGGGGAATCTTTACTGTCAGTGTGGAGGAACTTTCTGATGTTGTGATTTCCCCGTGTCCTCTGTCAGGGCCGAAGGGGAGACGTGTGTGGAGTTCAAAGCCATGCTGATCGCAGTGGGCCTCCACGTCCTGCTGCTGATGTTCGAGGTGTTGGTGTGCGACCGCGTGGCGAGAGGGAACTACTTCTGGCTGCTCGTCTTCATGCCGCTCTTCTTCGTGTCGCCCGTCTCTGTAGCAGCCTGCGTCTGGGGCTTCAGACACGACCGCTCCCTCGAGGTCAGGAAGTTAAATCGATACAGAATCACTCAAACACTGGTCTGTTTGTGTTTAAAGAGGCCTCAGAAGGATTTAATCATATTTATGTATCGTTATCTTGATATGAAATGGTCACAGCCTCGTGAGCAGTTAGATTTCTGTTCCCTCGAAAGGACAGATTCTTTTCCTAAGTAGATTAATTTATGATTTGGTTTCTACTGTGTTGTTGCAACACTGGAGTCTTTACCATGGGGACAACATCTTGAAAAAAACAACAATATTTGATATAATTTTTGATAATGTGGGCTGGAAAATTGACACAATATTGAAGGCGTAGATTTTTAATAAAAGACAAATATAACATGACAAGTAACGGAGAACAGCAGAAAGGCTGTTAAACATTAAATATCAAACTTTATTAGAGACATTTGTTTTTCTCTTCAGAATAGGCCTTTAAAAATAAACATTAAAATATGTTTCAAATATTCAGTTTTGATCAAATCGATGCATTTGTTAAAAGTGAACACAGTGCTGAACTTCTTCTCCTTCTTCTCCTTCGTCTCCTTCGTCTCCTCAGCTGGAGGTGTTGTGTTCAGTGAACATCCTCCAGTTCATCTTCATCGCTCTGAGGCTGGACAGGATCATCAACTGGCCGTGGCTGGTGAGAGACACAAACACACAACAGATTCTTCAGTCACGTATCAACACGTCCGATCACACTCGTCTTCTCTTCGTCCTCTCTGTGGAGCGCAGGTGGTGTGTGTCCCCCTGTGGATCCTGATGTCCTTCCTGTGCCTTGTCGTCCTCTACTACATCATCTGGTCCGTCCTCTTCCTCCGCTCCATCGACATCATCGCCGAGCAGCGGCGCACTCACATCACCATGGCGATCAGCTGGATGACCATCGTGGTGCCGCTCCTCACCTTTGAGGTGAGTTTGGACTGCGAACGTTTCCATCTGTCGCGTTAGGAGAGCTGTGACACATTGATACGTGTAGAAAGTATTATTTTGGGTGTTTAATTCTCCAAAAGACGACCATATTTCTAGATTTGATCAGATTATGTAGTGTTTGGACAGAGTTAATTATTGAAGGAGATTTAGAGGATGATCAGTCCAAAGATAAATCAGTCAGTGACGTTTACCTTTTAATAAAGTTTGTTGCCTGAATCCATGTACTCGATTACACTTCTGACCTTATTCCTAAAGTCTCTCTTGATACTGGATCACCCTGCTGAGAGCTCAGAACAGGCTGTCAACCCTCCTCATTTAGTAATTAATCTCAGTTATAATGCCTTTGTCTTGGCAAACTGAAAAAAAGTTGCAATTGAAGCAAGTTACTGTAATAAAGAAATGAGCCTGTGCTGCCCTCTAGTGGCCGAAAACGTGTACAGCTCCTTTAAACATCCACTTCGTTTTATACAGTTTATATAAACAGGGTTTGTATGAAGTCTTCAAGGTTAGAAATACACTTGAATCACATTTGAAAAACGTTGAAACAAATCCATCATGTGAACAGATCATGTTTTTTTTAATGTCTTAATGTTTACTGGAGTTTCAGTGTCAGCAGCATTTACACAATGATTTCACCTGTAAGTTGCTTAAAACATCAGTAACAACCAGAAATCACAGGACAACCAAACATGTAACACACAGACACACAAAGGAAATAAAGAGCAGAATGGAAAATAAAAACTAGGTGATGAGGTCTTCCAAACATTTTCTCACCACCATCCAACGAAGGCAGAAATAAAGATTTTTTAAATATTTGGAACAAAGCAATCCCGTCATCATCTTATTTGTTTGTTGTCTCCTGATGACGAAATTAGTGAGCATGAAGTAATCACAAACAAAGTGTACAATCAAGTTAAGGCTTCAAGTGTTTAAACATTTTAAGTGTAGGTGCCTTTTTAAAAAAGGCGCTTGACTTTTACTCCTATAAATAACGAGACACCCGAAGACGTTCCAGATGTGTCTTTCTGCAACACAATCAGATATTTTCCACCGTAAATCAATTTCCGAACGATTTGTCACAACAGATCTGGATGTTTTGAAGGAGATGTCGAGACGTTTCTCCAGCCGTGTTTGTCACGACAAAATAAAATAGAAACATAATGTTTAATGTTTCAGTTCATCTTCAGTTCATTTCTGGAACGAAGGAAAATAAACATAATCACCCAAAAGACTGGCACATCTTTGTCAAAATGTAAAATGTGTATCTCTGCAGTAACAATCCTTCTGCTGTTTCTCTTATATTTTATAGAAACGTTGGTCCAAAAAATTATTTGTATTAAGCTTTTTTCATAAGTTAAAGCTTCATTTTTGCAGCCATAAGGATCCAGTTTTATCTTCTTGTATGGTCAAAGAATTAAAAGTGACTCAATCAAAGCTAGCAGTCTTTAATTCATTTGATTCAGATACTGTACAGATACGTAGAGACACATTCTCCTCCCTCTGCCTCCCCTCAGATCCTCCTGGTGCACAAGCTGGACGGCCACAACAGTCTGAGCTACGTGTGTGTGTTCGTGCCTCTCTGGCTGTCGCTGCTCACGCTCATGGCGACCACGTTCGGTCAGAAGGGAGGAAACCACTGTGAGTGTTTACAGACCGTGTGTTCGCGCTCGGCGCTGATTCAGAAGGTTGTGTTTCTGTTGGCGAGTAGCGATCTGATCCTCCTCCGATCTTCCCACAGGGTGGTTCGGCATCCGCAAGGACTTCTGCCACTTCCTGCTGGAGCTCCTCCCCTTCCTGCGGGAGTACGGCAACGTGTCCTACGACCTCCAGCGCAGCGAGGACCCCGAGGCGGCCGAGGACCTGCCCGTGCCCGAGCCGCCGCCGAAGATCGCCCCCATGTTCCACAAGAAGACGGGCGTGGTGATCACACAGAGTCCGGGGAAATACTTCGTCCCGCCTCCCAAACTCTGCATCGACATGCCCGACTAAGCGCTCGGCCGCTGGGCGAGGCTGGGACTGATGACTGGAGCGCTCGAGCCGCGAAGCCACAACAGCAGACGGCACTGTTTGGATTTTATCTGCTGTCCTGACGGATTCGAGTCCCCTCACCTCGAACTCGGCGCCAGCGCGACTGGTGTCACCACGGTGATCAGAATCCTGGCGTTGGCTTCGCCGGCTGTCTCGACTCCCCGCCCGACTCTGTCGAGGATTAAACCCTGGAACCAAAATAAAAGACGGGGCTGCTTCGTTTCAGTCTCACTGTGTTACTCACTCCTGATTTTAACCCGCCGTGAAGACGGACGCTTTGGGGCAAACTGACCACGGACGTGTCTCGACTGAGACGTGAAGATTTGACTCTGTGCTTTAGGTTTGACGCCTCGCTGAGTCAAAGGCGACCGCTTTGTGTGATGGGGACCATTGGAGACACTCGAGCTTGGATTTGGGATCAGTTTCCCCTTGTTGCTCCTGTTCTCACTTTTCACCCTGCACGACCCGGTCAACAGAATAAATGTCGGTGACGTTATGTCTCTGCAGAACGCGGATACGTTATATTTGTACGTTTAATGTCGACGTTTCTATAATACGCATCATGTTACGTGACAGCGAGGCAAGTACCGAGACCTCGTTATAACTGACACAACCGGACATTTAAAACCAAAACATGGTGTTTTCACAAACCTATTCAGACCTGAAGTAAAGTGTTGTCACGACATAAAATTGAGACATAAGCCAGATATTTTGTTTCTTGATGTCTCAATTTCATATCGTGACAACACTTTACTTCAGGTCTGAATAGGTTTGTGAAAACACCATGTTTTGGTTTAAAATGTTGGGTTGTGTCAGTTCTAACGAGGTGCAAACAGTGGTCTCGCCTTGCTATTGTAACATGATACGGATCGTATCAAAAACAGTTTGCTTGAGACAAAACCGGCTGGGAAACGTCCCGACGTCTCCTTGAATAAGCCAGATATTTTTTAAGGAGACGTCGGGACGTTTTCCAGCCGGTTTTGTCTCAAACAAACTGTTTTTGTTGCGATAAATCTGGATATTTTTAACAGAGGTGGCAGGATGTTTTCCAGCTGTTGTCACAACAAAACAAGATATTCTAAAGATGAGTCAGGAGGATTTCCAGCCTTCTGTGTCGGGACAAAACCGGATATTTTGAAGGAGCTGTCAGGGTGATTTTCAGTCGTCTTTGTCGTGACAAAACTGGATATTATTAACGAGAAGTCGGGGTGATTTCCAGCTGCTTGTGTTCCGACAGAAACACCATCTTTTCCTAAACCTCTTCAGTACAACGTTGACACAGCATAAAATTGAAACGTATAAGAGGTGTACGTACATTTTAAACGTCCGTGGTCTGCAGGAACGTACAATGCCGACATTTATTCTGACGACTGGGCTGCCGTGCAGGTGGAGCAAACAAGAGGAGGTGGAGTAAAAGGAAGGGTTCAGATTTATTCAAGTCTGTCTTAGAACAATATGATACTCACATGCTCATACGGACAGCGAACGAGTTACCAGTCTGTGTGATCTCTTCCTGAAATATGAGATCTGAAGCTGACGTGAGGCTTCAGCTTCAGTGTTTAAGCAGATTCCCTCCTTTCATCACTCAGCTGAGTGGAAAATAACACAAAGAGGGAATTTTGTACTTAAAAGACTCGATTCGTCTAAATCTGAAGGCTGTTCATCAGCTTCAGATGAACGTCAGCATGACTGTTGAACTGGAGTGTTGTTGTAAGACGGACCTGAACAGAACCGAAGCCTCCTTTTTAAAGGAGAACAGTGGAAATGGCACTTTGTTAACCTGTCTGACCTGTCAGCTTTTCTATTCCTTTTGTCGTTGTCGTTTTTGTAAATAACAGAAGTTAAGTCGAGTTGGGGACCAGAGAGGAAGGTGAGAGGCAGAAAGAAAGAAGAGTATTCTCAAACAATCACACACTTCTGTTTTCAGAAGTCTGCAAATTAAAATCTGGACTGTTCCATCAGTCCTCCGCTGTGTTTAAAGATCTTTACAGACGTATATATATCGGCTTTAAGAGGTTGAAACTATTCAAATCCTTTTTTTAATCCACATGTGAGTCGACAGTTTAACTCCTCATGTTCGTCTGCACGTCACCAGATTTCCTCCAGAAGCAAAAAAACAACAATCATCCCGTCTCTTCCTTCAGTTTGTCTGGTTTCTGGATGCTGCGTGTACATTTTTTCCACATATTGTCCCTTTTTTTTCCTCCATTAAATTGGACTGATTGACTCACTACTCTCCCTTTTAATGCTGCGAGTAGAACGACACGAGGTTCTGCTGCCAGACGTCCTCACTGTCTGTCCCTTTATTTATTTATTTTAGAATTAAACTCACACAAGAATCCAAAACTGCACCGTGTCGTTATGTTGCACCTGTCAAACCGTTTTTAACTTGACTCAGTTTCACACGTTCCTGCAAAGACGTGGGATCAATTTCCAGCCGTATTTGTCCTGACAAGGTTGGATATCTTTAACGAGAACTCACGAAGATTTTCCAGCTCTTTGTCACGACAAAACCGGATATTTTTGTCAAGTCGGGACAATTTCCAGCCATGTTTGTCACAACAAGTACAGATATTTTCAACGAGATGTCAGGACGATATCCTTGAAACAAAACCAGATGTTTTTATCATCGTTTGAATAATTTCCAGGAGTCTTTGACTTGGCAAAGTTGGATATTTTTTTCAGGGAAAATCTGAGAAATTTCCAGCTCTTTGTCAAGACAAAACCTGATGTTTTTGACGAGAAATCGGGAAAATTTCCAGCCACGTTTGTTGCAACAAATAAAAATATTTAAAAATATTTTTAACGAGAAGTCGAGACGTATCCAGCTGTGTTTGCTGGCAGCAAAACCGGATGTTTTTGACAAGTCTGGGACAATTTCCAGCCGTATTTGTCTTGACAAGGTTGGATATCTTTAGCGAGAAGTCACAAAGATTTTCCAGCTCTTTGTCCCGACAAAACCGGATATAACCTGATAAATCGGGACAATTTCCAGCCATGTTTGTTGCAACAAGTACAGATATTTTTTTTAACGAGATGTCAGGACAATGACAAGCCGTCTTACTTGAAACAAAACCGGATGTTTTTATCATCGTATGAGTCTTTGTCTTGGCAAAGTTGGATATTTTTAAGGGAAAATCAGAAATTTCCAGCTCTTTGTCAAGACAAAACCTGATATTTTAGACGAGAAATCAAGAAACATTCCAGCCATGTTTGTTGCAACAAAGCTGGATGTTTTTAACGAGTCATAGGATCAATTTCCAGCCATGTTTGTCGTGACAAAGTTGGATATCTTGAACGAGAAGCTGGGCTGATTTCCATGAAAAGATTTCAATGACGGAACGAGTTCATTTAAAACAAAACCTGATCATTTATGAACCTTTACCGAGCGGTTTCTGTGCCTGTAAACCTAACCAGTGTTACTTGTAACGTAGCTGCCGGCTCGTCAGAATGGATAAAAGTTAAAATCACTTGACTTTTACAGCAAAAACTATCCAAAATAAACTTTATTGATGCAGCGTCAGGATACATCGGTGGTATTTTACAAGCTATAGCAGCATCTTTACACAAACAACATGTAGATTAACAAACTCAGATGAATTATTTCAAGTAGAGTAGGAAGTGAAAGTTTAGAGGTAAACGTGTTGACGAGGTACGAGGTGAGCGAGCGTCCGTCTACGAGACAGAAAATAGATAAACGATGGGCCGTTGGTCTACGACAGAGCTCCTTGTGTGCAGTAGAGCTGATAGACGGTTCTGCTCAGAGCCGGGCCCAGGTTTCTGAGGAGCAACGACAGGAAATACAACTTGTTATACTTCATATGATCCTTTACTCAACACGACGTACAAACAATCATCTGTCAACCAAGTTATTTCCTCCGTTCTCAAGACTGAACTTATTCATGACATAATGACGGAATAGAAAATGTTTTCCAGAGATAACAAGATAACTTGTCACGAGATTAAGTTCAGTTCAAGGAGGGAACGACCTTTTGTTCCCTCCTGATATTGGATATATTTATCCGTTATCTACAGTTTCTTTTCTCAAGATCTTGAGAAAAGGATCTCGTCATTGCTGGAAAACAGCATTTGAAGAACTCATGAGCTCTAAAATAAGCAATAAAATTGAACTTGTTATTCAGGAAAATGGAGGAATAATATGTTTGACTCATAACTGTAAGATTTAACTTCAATCACTGGAAGAAAATTAGTCAAACTTCACTCTACAAACCTTTTGAGCTTCCCGTATCTGATGGAGGAGAGGAGTTTCTCTTTCTCTGCTTCACTCACACACCGTTTATAGGCTGTCAGAAGGCTGAGAGAGAACAGAGAGGCGATAATGTTTTAAAAATAACATTAACAGTATTATTTTCTTACGACAGCAATACTTTTGGTCACGCTGGTCTCATGTAGGTGAAACTGCATCTTCATATGTAAACACACATCTTGTAAAGCTTCTTGAAAATGTTGACATTTACTGAGATTAAAGTCACAAACTCACAAGATAAAAAAAAGGATATTCTCAGAGATTAACACTGTACATTTACAAGATAAAAAAGGGAATATCCTGTGAGATTAAAGTGGAAAGTTTCCAAGAAAAAACACAAATTTCCTAGAAAGAAACTTGGACATGCTCTGAGAAAATATTATTTTTAAAAAATCCCCCTGAAATCTGCTGCTTTAATCTAAAAGAAATATTTTTGGGGGTCGAGGTAAAAGTACGAACTTTGACCCAAGAAACTGAGCATTTCCTCTGAATATTTCATTCCTTCTCTGCCATGTTTGTCACAACAAATACAGATTATTTTTAAGGAGATGTCAGGACACATCCAGCCGTTCAAACCGGATGTTTTTAAGGAGTCGTAGCAACAATTTCCAGCGGTTTTTGTGGTGACAATGTTGGATATCTTTATCTAGAAGTTTGGATATTTCCAGCCATAATTTATCTTTTTATTAACCTACAACAGCCGTGACACACCGTCATACATCTCTGCTTTTAGACATTTAAAAGCTACCAGGCTAACAGAGAGCTAATGGGTAATAACACCTGGCGAGAGGGTGAAGTATCTCCGTACCTGTGAGGAGTGCTGTAGTGCTCCAGTATCGCTGCAGCTTTGTCTCCAGACAAACCGCTGATCTGCATCAGCTGTCGGGCAAACACTTCTCTGACCGTCTGACACTGGAAGGGAAGAGAGGGAGGCTGGTTTATACACTCACCAACACACCTGATTCACTTCCTTTATGTGTCTCGGTCTCGGTGATGGTTCGTACGCTCACCTTGTTTTTGACGGCTCCATGGTTGAACTCAGCGAAAGAGATGAGCGAGCAGGACGGACTCCCTCGCTCCTCCTCCTCCTCCTCCTCACTCCCTCCGTCACCCTCCAGCTCTCTGGAGCGACACGTCAGCGCGCAGTTCTGGAAATAAAAGATTCAAGAGGATTAAAAACACACCGACACAATGAGTCGGCTTAGATTAAAAAGAAATCAAGAGAGACGACAGTTCTGTGTGTGTTTGTGTCACCTGGTACAGTTTGGTCAGGTATCGTGTCATGACGGTGAGGTAGGCCGCCGACTCCCTCACATCCTGGACTCTCTTCACAAAGAAGCCGTCGACAACCTGACACAGAAAAACGCACAAAAAATACAAAAGCCAGCCAACAACGATTAGCTTTAACACAACTAACTTTGAGTTCAGTTTTGAGGCTGATTAGGAAAAATACTAATGCTGTATTTTAGCACAGATCACTCACACTTGGCTGTTAAAAAGTTGTAGTAAAAGTTATATATAAGCAGGGTTTTTATAAGGAAAAATACAAAAAGTGGTCAATTTTAAAGACTAGAAGTTGCAATTTAATACATGACAATCCAAACTAAAAACACAAAGACAACAAATAACATATCAAACATTATCAAAGAACCAGAAGCAACCAGAGCAAAGAAAACAGGCTGAAATATACAGAAATAAATACACAATAAAGCAGGAACTTTATTCCAATAACACCTGGATCCAGTGAACGGACATGTCAGTGTATATATGTGTGTGTGTGTGTGTGTGTGTGTGTGTGTGTGTGTCCTCCACCTGTGTGTTGATGATGGCCTGCTGCAGCGTACTTTCAGGTAAGCTCAGGTGGGAGGCGGCCGTCCCACACTCCTCCACCAGGTAGACGGGCCGGCGGAGGCCACACCTCTTCAGCCGGAACTGACGGGAGGGAAGAGACAAAGAGGGAGGAAAATAAATTATGTTTTCTTACTGCCAGTATCGCCACAAAATGATGTAGTGGAATAAAATGAGTAAAGTAAAAGTATCTGTATCTGAGTAAACTGTACTTCCATCACTGGTTAATTTCTCTCTCATCAGTACGAAACATCAGCTCTCCATCTCTCTGATCGTCCCTGAAGAAAAACTAACCCTCTGAAGAGTTGAAAAAGCTCCACACACCAACCTTCTGCTCCCTGAAGCGTCCGTCGATGATGCTGCCGCACAGGTCGTCCATCCTCTTCCTCTCGATGATGTAATCGAGGACGAGCTCCCGGCCTTCAGGGGCTCGCAGCTGACCTGCAGACAGAAGGAACGAGGAGATCGTAACGTGTCTGTGTTTCCTCTGCTACGTCTCCTCTAGTGTTTCTTTAGTTACCTGGAACAGGTGCGACCTTCTCTCGGGCGACCCACAGGAAATCTCCGACGTTCAGCTTCCTCACGTCGAAGCTGACTCCATTCCTCTGCAGCTCTTTGACCAGCTCCTGTTTGCGGTGGTGGCTGCCGCCGCTGCATCGAACACAACAACAACGTCACACATCCACAAATGATTTCTGCAGAGTCTCTCTTTGATAACCAGACGGCTCTTCTCACCCGGTCGTCTCGATGAAGTCGACACAGAGAAGAATCTCATACGTTCCAGGGAGAAGACTTCCTGCGCTCGGCTTTCTGCTCGTTGCCTTCGTGTTTCCTGCGACTCCCGTCGACTGGACGACACACGTCAGCCTCTCTGCAGGCCTGTGGAGAGAACAGGGTGAGTTTGATCAAGCAGAGGGAGACAGAAGATGGAAAAAACTTCTCTTATTTCATGTACACTCACTGTATCCTTTCTTCTTCCTCCTTCTCTTCTTCTTCATCATCACTCGCAGTCAGGTCCACAACCCCAGGACCGCCCTCCTCCTCCTCCTCCTCCTCATCACTCCTGACCTCCTCTGGATCGTCTTTACTCCCTCGCTCTGCCGAGTCCAGTCGCTCCGCCAGAGCTGAACCTTCTTCTGTCAGAGAATACCTGAGTGAAGAAGAAGAAGACAGGAGGAAGAGGAGCTTCAGTGACGAAGGAAGCGACTGACACAATGTTATTTACATTCAAAACAAGGAGTTGACGATGAAACAACGTGCTGCTAACACGGCTTCAGTTAAATAAAATGTCACAGACGAACATCAACAGACGAACTCAGTATTCAGTTTGCTCTCATCTCACCCTAAGACACAAACAAAGTAAACTAAATAATAAATAAGGTGTGTTTGTTTACTTCCTGTGTACCTGGCAGGGTTGTGGGTCTTCAGCAGCAGGTTCTTCTGGATCAGAGTGCTCACTGAGGACCAGGCGGTGTACTTACTGCCCAGATCTGGCTGCTCAGACAGAGAGAAGGAGGGAGATGAACTTTAAATACGCAGAGAGAACGATCAGCAGCAGGAATCAGCATGAGTGAATGATTGTGTTCACTTACGACGGTGAAAGACTTGTCACA
The DNA here is from genome assembly GCA_039737535.1 of Lagodon rhomboides. Taxonomy (NCBI): domain Eukaryota; kingdom Metazoa; phylum Chordata; class Actinopteri; order Spariformes; family Sparidae; genus Lagodon; species Lagodon rhomboides. The sequence continues at coordinate 20,712,612 of CM077806.1, forward strand.
GAGAGGCTGAGCTTCTGTCTGCAGCTCCATCTTAAACATATAACCTTTCCCACCTGGGATCTAAACAGAGAGACAGAGAGACGATGATGATGATGATGTCATCACTGATGTCACAGTGTAGTGCTGTGAGTGTGATGCGTGGAGGTGAACCTGTGACTCTCTGTAGAGGGCGAGCAGCACGGCGTAACCTCCGGACCTCTTCTGAGGAACGTACTCCCTCTTCTTCCTTCCTCTCCTCCTCCTCCTCGTCCTCCTTGTCTTTCCCATGATCCCCTGCTGCATTCTTCTACAAGAGTTCATAATAACACATTTTAATATACTTGTTCTCTGAATGAACTTACACAGAATGATACAAAATTCCTGTTCATAAAAGTGTAAAAGTATTAAGGAGAACTATCCTGATTCTTTTTAGTAAAATACTGTGACTCTTATCAGTAACTAACAGGACATATTGTCACTCTTTAACTCTTTTGTTCCTATTTTAAGCACACAATAACATTATCATTGGGCTTTTTGAGGAACTAACACTCAGGACAGGTACAGTCTCTGGTCGGTGTCTTTAGTTGTCATGAAAGAGCTCAAAGCTCCTCAGTTATTTGGTCAAAACTTATCATTTGGAAACTGTCCTATTCCCGTCTTGATTTAAATCGTGTCTTTCCAAAGTCACACGCTGCCTGTTTACCTTCTTGGATGGAGCCAGGTTGTTGTTGTCCCGTCTGCCAGGAGGGGGAGCTCCTTCAGGGAGAGAGTGAAGAGGAGCGTCTGGACCTGGATGAGGAAGGAAGAGATGTGAACAAGTGAAGACCAGAGGAGCTACCTTACCTTCTATTTTTTGAAAAAGCTATTATTATTATTCAGTGCATGTCAATTTTCTTTCCTTCCTTTAAGCCTTGCAGGTCATCTCTGTTTAATTTCACAGCTTTTAATTTGTTGGTTTATTCTGTTTGGTTGCACCGTACACAATACTTCAACTCTGTTTTGAAAAATCATTTCTCAGGTCACCTTGTTTTGTTCCTTCTTCCACTCACTCTTTTCTTAAATACTCAAAATGCTATTTTGTGTAGTTACTGCACAGTTATATTGATTTATTCTACATTTCCTCTGGTCTAAAAACATTTTCTAATGTCATTTTTTATGTATTTTAAACACAACCTACCCTTTCTCTCACTGCAGCCATGAATCTATATCTTAAATCCTCTCTATGATATCGTATCTTATATATTTTCAATTCCTTTAAATGATCGTTCCTTCTCTTCAGTCCCTCTGTAATGTCTTTAAAATGCAGTTCAGTTCCATCCGTCCATGTGTTTCTCACCGTTGTCTCTCAGGTACCGTTGCAGTTTATCGTCCAGGATTTTACAGATGCCGTCTCCGAAGTTCTGGAGGATCTTTGCCTCTTTGGCGTTCTGAAGCGGTAGCGGATACTTGTTCAAGGAGCTGATGGCCTGAGAAGAGACAGAAACAAAAAAACACACATGAATGAAGATAAATTACACTGATTTTCTCCATATTTGTCTTTTTAATCTTCAGTTTCTTGGTTGAACTCAAAGTTTTCTTCTTGCGGTCAGTGTAAAATAGTTAAATGTGACTTTTAACTGCTCATTTTTGTATATTTCTAGACTTTCTAAAGGTAAAATCTTTTATTTGTCTATTTCTTTATTTTAAAAATGATCAAATATGCCTTTTAAACTCGTAAACACACAACAGTTGGATGCTCAGACAGCCCCTCTGTACCTTCTGGTAGGTGTACTGGATCTTCAGGCCCTTCTCTTTCGCCTCGTCCCGGAGCTCGCTCAGCCACTTCAGGAACAGCGGGTTCGGGCAGGACGGGAGGGCCCGTTTCCGACCCAGCCGGACCGGTTCCGAAGCTGGCATCCCTCTGGACCTGACCGGAGAGAAACAACAGGATAAACTGATGGAATAACGTGTAAACTTTGACTCAATACACCAAGAACATGATAAAAGACGACGACAGCTCGGTGCATTTAACGTTAGATAATGTAGACTTTGACTCTGACTGAAGTGGTGAAATATGACGGAGGCTTAATGCCTTCAAACTAAATAAAATTTAATACAGACTGATCGGTTCATTGTAAAACATTTATTTATTGATGTAAATGTGGGGTTTTCTGTACGTAGGCTACGCTAAAAGTACACAGTAAGAGTACTTCATATTATACATGCAAGTAGTCTATGAAGTACTTAGTTCAGCAGTACATGAATCTTGGACAACTTATGGAAAATACGTTTTTTATTTCACATCAAAGTTCGTAGAAATATCCTTATTCTTGTTCTCTGTTAAGGATTTTGACCCAGGTTTACTCTAAAAGTACACAGTAAAAGTACTTCATATTATGCATGCAAGTAGTCTATGAAGTACTTAGTTCAGTAGTACATGAACCTTGGACAACTTATGGAAAATAAGTTTTTTATTCGACCTCAAAGTTGGGCGAAATATCCTTATTCTTGTGATCTGGTCAGGATTTTGACCCAGGATTACTCTAAAAGTACACAGTAAGAGTACTTCATATTATGCATGCAAGTAGTCTATGAAGTACTTAGTTCAGTAGTATATGAATCTTGGACAACTTATGGAAAATATGTTTTTTATTTCACATCAAAGTTCGTCGAAATATCCTTATTCTTGTTCTCTGTTAAGGATTTTGACCCAGGATTACTCTAAAAGTACACAGTAAAAGTACTTCATATTATGCATGCAAGTAGTCTATGAAGTACTTAGTTCAGTAGTACATGAACCTTGGACAACTTATGGAAAATAAGTTTTTTATTGCACATCAAAATTGGGCGAAATATCCTTATTCTTGTGATCTGTTAAGGATTTTGACAAAGTATTACTCTAAAAGTACACAGTAAAAGTACTTCATATTATGCATGCAAGTAGTCTATGAAGTACTTAGCTCAGCAGTTCATGAATCTTGGACTACTTATGGAAAATAAGTTTTTTATTTCACATCAAAGTTTGTCGAAATATCCTTATTCTTGTTCTCTGTTAAGGATTTTGACCCAGGTTTACTCTAAAAGTACACAGTAAAAGTACTTCATATTATGCATGCAAGTAGTCTATGAAGTACTTAGTTCAGCAGTACATGAATCTTGGACAACTTATGTAAAATATGTTTTTTATTTCACATCAAAGTTGGGCGAAATATCCTTATTCTTGTTCTCTGTTAAGGATTTTGACCCAGGATTACTCTAAAAGTACACAGTAAGAGTACTTCATATTATGCATGCAAGTAGTCTATGAAGTACTTAGTTCAGCAGTATATGAATCTTGGACAACTTATGGAAAATATGTTTTTTATTTCACATCAAAGTTGGTCGAAATATCCTTATTCTTGTACTCTGTTAAGGATTTTGACAAAGTATTACTCTAAAAGTACACAGTAAAAGTACTTCATAGTATGCATGCAAGTAGTCTATGAAGTACTTAGTTCAGTAGTATATGAATCTTGGACAACTTATGGAAAATAAGTTTTTTATTCGACCTCAAAGTTGGGCGAAATATCCTTATTCTTGTTCTCTGGTCAGGATTTTGACAAAGGATTACTCTAAAAGTACACAGTAAAAGTACTTCATATTATGCATGCAAGTAGTCTATGAAGTACTTAGTTCAGCAGTACATGAATCTTGGACAACTTATGGAAAATAAGTTTTTTATTTGACCTCAAAGTTGGGCGAAATATCCTTATTCTTGTGATCTGGTCAGGATTTTGACCCAGGATTACTCTAAAAGTACACAGTAAGAGTACTTCATATTATACATGCAAGTAGTCTAGGAAGTACTTAGTTCAGTAGTATATGAATCTTGGACTACTTATGGAGAAAAATAATAATTCTCACGTCGTCCTTTACTTTGAAATCCGGAAGGATTCCATCGTGATACCTTCAGCTCACTCCCGGGAATAATTACTGTGAAGTATCGTATGTTTCATGGGTCTGACTGAGAGACTGCAGTCTGCCCCACAGTCACTACCAGCAGCTCTGCAGAGCGGTTTCATCACGAATACCGTAAATGTTAGTAGATTCGCGTACTCGAACAAAATGTGCGGCTGATTTGACCAAGCAAACGCGAACCACGGCTGGCTTGACCGCAGTCTTTAACTTTAGCTAACACAAGCTAACGTTAGCAGACCAAATTAGCTATTTTAAAGTTTTCACCGACAAGCTAACACATGTAAACGTTGTGAGAAAACACTTATAGAGAGATTTAGTTCAGAAAAAGTGACCTAAATCGTGTCTGCGCGTGAAAATCCGGCTCACCTTTCACCTGTGAATCCGCAAGCAGCCGCTGGCGCCTTGTTTTCAAAGACACAGCGCACTTCCGTATTTACAGCAGTGACGTAGGCGGAAGTAGAAGGCGGGGCGAGGAGCAGCAAACAGTGACATCTAGCGGCGACATGAGGGATAAAAAAAGACAAATACAGGGATAAACATAAGAGAAAGGCTAAATATACAAACCAACAAACAAATAAATACATAAATGAATCAATAAAGAGGAATATTAGCAAAAAATACCTTCTTTGTATCATAATAACAAATGAATAAATACCTTTTATTAAGTACTAACAGATTTAATAAGGAATTAATTTCTTTATTTATACAGAGAATGCACATCAGAATAGGTTAGCATTTTCCAACTTAAGCGTAAAAATATACTCAAACGCAAGGAAGCACATGTTGTTATGATTTTTAAAGATTTAGTTAGTAAGATGTGATTTATTGGGATCAGTAACACATCAAAGTCGATGGTGAGGCAGAGATGTGGACTTGGAAGTTAAAGACTTGACTTCAGACAAGTGTTTTTGATTAAGAAGAAGAAATAAATAATCTTTTATAAAGAAATATTCTGAAATAGTATGTTTTGTCCTACTATTTGAACAGGTAATATAAATATTACCATTATTAGACAGGGACTAATACTTTGTGTTTTCTCTTTATACAGGACTTGCTGAGACTTGAGGCTGGACTCAGGTATAGTGATGCTTTGAGCTCTTGATAATTCATCCTGTATTTGTCAAGAATTTTAACTCAAAAGTACAAATGTGAACCTCATGGTGGCGCTAGACAAAAAGTCAGGAGGTCTTAGAAGTCAGCAGGATTCATTCTGTGAGGATTGTGAATGTCTGTACAAGATGTCAAGAACATCATTCTGAAGGTTGTTGAGATATTTCAGTCTGGACCAACCGACTGCCATCTGTAGAGCCTAAAAAATAAGGATTGAACTAATAAAAACTGAGCTCAAAAACCACAAACTGACTGTGTACACAAGAAAAGACAAGCACAAATCAAACAAACTGGTAAAACTTGAACTTAAGCTCTTAAAACGCTCTGTTTGTGTAGTGTGAACGACAAGAAGTGACTCAGTGTCAGTTAACTTCCCAGACCGTTATCCAGTCGCTACCTGACTGCACCTCCGTGTGTCCTCGGGCTGAAGAGGAGTCTGCAGGAATCCTCCAACAAGACCCGACAGAGACCAAGAATCCAACCTCACCCTCCTAAACCACAGTGCTAAACACACGGTCTGAAGCTGGGGGGAAAAGTTGCATAATTGGAGCTTCGTACTCATCTTTCAGGCACTTGAAGATGCAGCGTGAATCATTACAACTCACGTTTCTGTACTTCAGATGAGACACATTTAAAGTTGTGAAATGAGGCTGGACTGTTGGAGTGAAGAGTGAATGATGAGGATGCAGAAACCCACAGAAAATAACAGCTAATATCAATTATTGTACCTACAGAGGGATGGATTGTGTAATTCTTTCAGACCGTCACACCAAGAATTCATCTCGTGCCTGTAGCAGCTTCTTCTGTCATCACTCGGCTTCTGTAATATTTCATTATCAGCTTTTTTGTTTGTGTTTGTTGTTGCTCGTGTCCTGAGAGTTCACAACCTAGATTTGGAAATGTAAGATGAATTATCTTGTATCAAAATGATGTCGTTTCTCACGAAAGGAGATCTTAATATTCAGTCATTTACTGGTTAAACACGCCACATATTCTTCTTTTTTTTGTTAAATAAGCTCGTTTCAAATGACACCCTGCACTAGAATTAAGTCATTTTCCACTTAAATTCCTGTTTTTTGTGCTAGTGTGCTAAGATTTAGCAATATAAATAGCAATTATGTAATAATATACAGTATATTTTAATGTGATATCAAGTAATTTTGTCTAAAAAAATCAGTTTCTTTCCACTTATGTACATTTTTTGAACACTTATCAGAGTCAACTCATTGTAGACTGAGCTGACTTACTTCAAGATATCTTGTCAAATAATTAACCAGCTGCATGGACAAATAAATTCACAAGTATTAAAGGAAAAGTCCTTAAAGACTCTGCAGAGTTTAAAACCCTGCAGCTCCCCTGCAGTTTGTAAAAACTGAAGAAATCCCTTGGAAACGAGGTGAAACGTCTTCAAGAAACTGAAATATGTCCAGTTACCTACAATATATAATTTAAATTCACACCTGGATGACTGAGAACCTTCATCAACATATTAAAGGAAAAGTTCACCCAAAAATTAAAGTCCAACCAACATCTACCCAATTTCTGAAGTAGATGGAGACTTTTTAAAACATTTTAAAATTAAAAAAACAGCCGAGAACAATTCGTTCGGCTTCGTTTGAGTCTCTGGAAGCTCTGAGATCCAAAACTGATTTGAAAAGACTTTATTTACAACCTTTTATTCAATCCGTAATCTTCACATCCAAAGTTGAATTTTTAAATTAACGTAAAACTTTAATAAAAGTACAGTTTGTGACAAAAAACAAGACTCACCCTGGTGTAATATATATTACTCCCTTTATTGAACAAAAAGTACTTTTTTCATAGAAAAACTCATCTTTTTGCTGTACAGAGTCGCCCACAGGAAACATTCACACATGCAGTAGATACGAAGAGAAACACGTTCGTTAATAATGAGTTCGTCCCGTGTAAAAAAACATCTAGTAGTCAAAAAGTCACACTCGGCGTTATTTCATGTAAAGCCTGCGTTATATACAGAGAAACCCAAAATCCACACACACGTACACACTTTAATATACATTGACTTCACCTTTACATCCGTCAGGTAACACATCCATCCTTCATCCATCCATCCCCCCTGAGTTTGATGACCCTCCTCCTCCTCCTCCTCGTCTACTGCTCCGACGATCCGGTCGTGTCGTCGCTGTCGGCGGCGCGAGGAGAGCCCGGCGTCGACCCCTCCCCTCCTCCGCCTCCCGCCCTCCTCGCCGCCTTCCCCTTCAGCAGGTGGCTGTTGGGGTGGAGCGAGTGCAGGTGGACGAGCAGCTCGTCCTGCGTTCCCGCCGTGTGGCCGCACTCCTCGCACACGTACAGCTTGTTGCGCCGCTCCTTGTAGGCGTACTTCTGCGTGACGCTGTGGATCTTCTTCATGTGCGACTCCAGGGAGCAGCGCTGGGTGAACGCCTTCTCGCAGAGCGTGCACTTGTAGGGACGGACTCCTGCACGGAAACGTGAAACAAACATCATGAGCTTGTGTACGTGTGTGTGTTTACGACAGGTGTGTGCAGACGTGGAAGCGGCGCGGCGTACCTGTGTGCGTGCGGACGTGTCTCTTGAGGTCGAAGGTGTCGTTGAAGCCTTTGCCGCAGAAGTTGCACAGGTGCCTCTTGGTCTCGCTGTGGCACTTGACGTGTCGGTTCAACATCCGCTGGTGGTGGAAGGACTTCTGGCACACCTGCGGGCAGCAACACAACTTTACTGTGATGTCATCGAAAGTTAAATATTAAAGGAAAAGTTCACCCAAAAGATTTAAATTCGGTCTTTTCTGTCTAAGAGCGATGAAACTGTCGCTCGTCGGCTCACCTGGCACACGAACACCGACATCCCCTGCGTCGAACTCCGACTTTGACCTGTCGATCTGGTCACCATGGAGACCACTTCCATGGGGGCGGGGCTTGTCAGCGTCAGCACGGCGGCGTGCGGAGTTAAAGACGGCGGTGTGGGGATGGGAGGAAGGGAGAGGGGAAGAGGAAGAGGAAGAGGAAGAGGAACGGACGGCAACTCGCCTGTCGTCACCTGTGATGGAGAGAACACAAAATGTATTGTTGAAGTTTTAAAGCTTTTTAAAATAGATTATATGCACAAAAATATACGAAAAAGGGAGTTTCCTCACCTTTATCTTGGATCGGATGTACGGCGGTCCGCCCTGCGACCTCCTCCGGACCTCCGTCTTCTCCACGGGCGAGGCGGCGGGGCTCTGCGGTCGGCCCAGCATGGTGCTGGACGGCAGCTCGGCGTGCGTTTGCGTGTCGGACAGAGATTGCTTGGTGAGGCAGAGCGGCGCCGTCTCGGCGGGGCTGGCTTCAGCCTCCATCGTCAGGACGGACGGAGGGAAGATGGAGACTGGAGGGAGAGAGGGGAGAGAGTTAGTCTACAACTTGCAGTTATTGATGTTGTCGGGGAAACAGGTCGGAGTGATGTTTCTGTCCACCTGTTGACTGTACGTCAAATATCGACTTTCTTTTAGCTCCATTTTTGGTCTCCACCATCTCTACCAGGCTGCAAAGCTGCAGATTTGGCTGTTTACTCTCTTTTTTTTTACCTTTTTCACACTGACATTGTTTTGTTATCCTCGAAATACCAAAATCTAACCGCCTGAAAGACGCAGCTCTACTGTAAAATAAAGGATTTACATATTTACTTCATTTATATGTTTTATTTTATTTTATTTTATTGGACTTTCTCTTTACATTTTGATATTGTTTTTTCTTCTAGACTCACTTTTCTCTTTGTAGCAGGTGCTTAAAAGGTGCTACAAATAAATACTATCAGAGTAAAGTTCACCATCATTGGACAGCTTGATGGTAAGGTGCATTATGGGAAGTGTAGGATCCAGTGTTAGCGACTAAAACTGACAATAAGTTTGTTCTGGATAAACTGCGGTTTTCCAGGAAGGAGCGTCTTTTGACTGTTGTGTTTTTTATTCTGTCTCATGTGTGTCCATCAAATGTACGTAACCACAGCGTAGAATTCGTGGACTGCTCCTTTAAAAGACAATAATTTGATTAATTACTTATTCTAATGATTTAGTTCACATTTGCATCGATGCTCGCTGGTTTATACCAGGATGCTTCCTGTCTTTATGGAGCTTAGGTGGAGCGCCCAAGAATGAAGCAGAACGAATGTAAAATCAATCATAATCCTTCCCAGATGAAACAGTCGTCGTTAGACCTCAGTGGATTTATTCAGCGAGTGTTATCATGACTCTTTGTGGTTGTTGTACACACATGCGGTCATAACAAAGGCCAAAAAATAAGTTGTAACTGGAAAAACATCCTTTAAGAGCAATAAATCAACTTTGCGTTAACACATCTTCATCCTGAGGCTGTTACAGGTGTGTTTGTGAATGCGACTACGAGCATAAAAGACAAGAAATGTCTTTGAAAGCCGACAGGAAAGCAGGTGAGAGGTTCAGCGACGAGTACAAACGTCTGGCGCTTGAGTCTTTCACAACGAGCGGCCGACCTGCACCGCTTCATATTTGCACAATCTCTCAATTAGCAAACACGCAGGGTTAAATGTGTGTATGTATTTATGTGTGTGTGTGTGTGTGGGTGTGTACATGTTGTGGGCCTATTGTTAGCGTGACTTATTCTGCACGCACACACACGCTGCATTAACACCGCGGTCAGACTCGTCCGACCAGACAGTCTTGCAGCACCAGCTCTGTACCTTCCTCAAACAATCCACCTCCGCAGGCTGTCTGCGTGTGTGTGTGTGTGTGTGTGTGTGTGTGTGTGTGTGTGTGTGTGATATAACAAAACACCACTCAAACATGTAGACTCATAGAAAACCTTTCAGCCTCCGCACAGGTGTGTGTGCATGTCTTTGTGTGTGTGTGTGTGTGTGTTCAGGTCGGCCTGAGGCAGGCGTGGTCCCGCTCGCCGAAGACAACGAATCAGTTGACACCGCCGGGCCTCCATCAGATAAAACACAAATGTAAATGCAAATGAGGCCCCACGCTGGGCTGTAAAGATGGAGAGACGACCGATCGGTAAACCAGCGGAGTTAACGGTACGCACAGAGACGGCTCTGTGTTCGAAGACGAGGCCTCGACAGCTGCTGTCTGGTACAGAGGTATCACTCACAGAGCCTCTGTGGATCTTAATCATGTGCTAACAGAGACTTTTTAAAATGTGTTACGTTTTAAAGAGTATAATTCAAGCACTTTCAAGGCCCCGAAACCAACTTATTCCAGACTTTCAAAGACTTTATCATCAGATCTAAAATGTTACGAACGCAATTGTCTAGAATAAACGAAAGAAAAAGAAAAATGTATGTGGCCTCTGTGGATATTAATCATGTGCTAACAGAGACTTGGGTAGTTTTTAAAATGTATTACGATTACAAAGAGTATAATTCAAGCACTTTCAAGGCCCCTAGACCAACTTATTCCAGACTTTCAAAGACTTTAACATCAGATCTAAAATGTTACGAATATGGTCCCTTTGTTTATTTTAACAGCTGATCACATTACCTTTGATTGTATGTTTTGTTAGCTTAGCTTAGCATGCTAAATTTGGGAAATAACCATATTCATTTTCTTGCTGATAGTCAGGCGAGAAGATTGATACCAAACACGTACACTTGACGTGAATAACATTGATCATCTCATCACAACGAGATGTTCTGCTGGGAAACCTTCATGTGAACCACCACCCATCCAAACACTGTTGTGGACCAACTACACCCCCCTCATCACTACCCGATGGCAGTGGCCCCCCAGCAGGACAATGTGCCCTGACACACCACAAACACTGCTCAGGAACAGCTCGAGGAACACAATAAAGGGCCCAAGGTGTCGACCGGGCCTCCAAATTCCCCAGATCCCAATCTGATGGAGCATCTGTAAGACGTTCTGAGCAGGTCTGATCCATGGAGGCCCCACCCCCCAACATACAGGACCCAGAGGATCCACTATCAAACACCACAGGACACCCTCAGAGGTCTGAAGTCCATGTCTTGACAGGAATATTCACAATATTAGGCAGGTGATCATGATGTTATGCCTGATCGGTGTATTATCTTTGTTAAACATGAAGCTACAGGGCACGAGAGGGCTAGCTTAGCTTAGCATCTTGCTCGTCTTTATATCTCTGTGTACAATCTATACTTGGATCTAGACTTACCGCCTCGCAGCTACTATAAACGCCTCGGCGCACCAGCCAAGTTGCTGTTCCTGAACTGACATTTTTTGCGGACCACTAATCAGTTCGTCCTCGAGTTTTGGGGTATTTAAGAAACTTTAAAGTAGTTTTACTTCCTCAGACTACTTGTGATACATGTACGTAGAGAAACTTTACGTATCAGAAGCAGTCTGAGGAACTACAACTCCTGTGTACCTGAGTGTATCTCTCTCGGTTAATCAACTCTGCCAGGTACTCTGTGAGTCAGAACCCATCACACTGGGTATCGAGGCGTCTTTATTCGTTATCTGAACGTCTCTACTGACCTAATCAGCACCTTGGATTGCTCACAACAGCCGGTTTTACAAGTGGAGCAAGTCTTCAGCGTTGAGTTTACGTAGAAAGATTCTTGTGCCCTTTCATTATCATTTCTGAACTCCTTAACTTAAAACTTCACTGCGACCACGTACACGACAGATGTTTCATCATTCAAGTCAAATTTGGGGAATCTAACGGTTTTGGATCCTGTCGTGTTTAAAAATAAAAAATATTTTTTAATCATTCCCGTGTGGTGATAGTTTCTGTGGTGACGGCTGCTGGCTGGACATTTAATCTCATCTTGTATTGTTTGTTCACCCCACCTTCCCCCCTCGTCGATGAATACAGCGTGTGTGTGCTCGAGAGAATGTGTGTGTGCGTTGTGGAGGCAGGGCGAGTTGGTTTAACGTATCCAGACTGCTTCAATGTGGAGAAAAAACAGAGAGGGAGAGTTGCACTTCTTTCATATTTTCTTTCAGGCCATTTGTCGTCGCTCAGCCGGTGAGAAAGAGTCAACAATCGGGAGATAACTTCATCAAACACAGGGTGTGAGTCCTCGTGTGTGTGTGTGTGTTTGCTAAAGGCGTACTTGTCTGCAGCGGTAAGCTGTCGGTAGGGTCCGTTACATTTCCTCCCATCCAATAAACATTAACCGCACAGCGGCCTTAGGGTAGACTTGGATTGAATTTCATTGTTCAGTTTCTTGCCAAAAGTTAGACGAGAAGATCGATACCACCCTCACGTTTGTGTGGTGAATATGAAGCTAAAGCTGGCAGCAGGCTACCTTAGCTTAGCATGTTAAATTTGGTTATTGAAGTAGTGGTTTGACATTTTGGTAAACAAGCGTATTCACCTTCTTGCTGACAGTCAGGTGAGAAGATTGATACCAAACACATATATCTTTGTTAAGATATTATGCTAAAGGACATGAGGTGGCTAGCTTAGCTTAGCATAAAGATGGGAAACAGAGGGAACCTGTTGTAGATGTTCATGCTTAACTTTATGGTGATGACAAGACTAGTATTGTTTTTACACTTGTTTTTAAACATATTAAACAAACATAACATTTTAACAAAGCTAGCCAGGCTAGCCGTTTCCCCTTGTTTCCAGTCTTTATGCTAAGCTAAGCTAGCCATCTCATGTCCTGCAGCTTCATATCAATCAACACAAATATGTGTTTTGGTATCAATATAAAGCCAATACCAGCAGCTTGTTAGCTTAGCATAGCATGTTAAACTTGGTTATTAAAGTAGTAGTTTGACATTTTGGTAAATAAGCATATCCACTTTTTAGCTGACAGTCAGGTAAGAAGATTGATACCAAACACATTCTTTGTTTAATATGATGCTACAGGACATGTGACTGCTAGCTTAGCTTAGCATAAAAGCCCAATCGGGGGAGGTTGTTGGAGTCTACGCTTAACCTCATGGTGATGACAATACTATTTTGACACTTCTGCTTTTAAATACATTAAGCAAACACAACCTTTTAACAAAAGACGCTCGTGCCAGAGTTTGGGAGTTCATTTAGCTTATTTTTTTTATTTCAAAGATGAAAAACTGTCGAAACTTGTCTTTTTTAAATATTCGAATATATTATAAATGTCATTTTTATGAATTAAGAGCAGAATAACCTTTTTCTTTTCACCTTTTGTGGACTTTTTAACTGAAAATGTACAAATTACAAAAGCAGAGGTCCATTTATAACACTGTGTTTTCATCATATTTTGTTTTTATGATTTTGTTACTGTTATTTTTCCATTCACAGAAACATCTTGGTTGTCATAAACATTTATCTTTACAAAACAATCTAAAAATCTTACAACCGGCATCACAACCGACCTACAGTGGTTCAGTTTAAGTTTCAAATAAGGTTTATTTTTGTACTTACGTCCTTGTTCTGCCTACTTGTATCTTCATTTAGTGACTTCTTACACCTGTTACAGTTTCTCTCTTTCATTCCATATTCAACTAAATTTATTTTAATGTGTTTTTAAGCTGTTTTTTTTTTTTTTTTTTGCCTTATCTGACATAAAGTGAGAGATAAGAGGAACTTGTTACGTGTGTCTGAAGTCAGAGGAGGGATAAACCCGACTATTACCAAAACAGTGGCTGATTTGGGACTGATGATCCATCAGAAACAGGCCCAGGCACATGTTTGAGGATGAGGAGATAAAAATAAACTCCTACACACACACACACACACACACACACACACACACACACCCACAACACACGGACAAAGACAAACTGTCGAAACTTATGGCATGTGGTGACTCTGGAAGTATTCAAGTTGCCTGTTTCTGAGGGCAATTATCATACCTCTGTGTGTGACTGTGTGTGTGTGTGTGTGTGTGTGTGTGTCCTGTCATACAAAACACACGTCGGGCAGGTACGTCAAGTAACGGCACATACCTGAAACCGTAGCCGAGACCGTTGGTGAGGAGTGTTAACTATGCGTAATTACGCACAGACGCTATTTTTTTCTTTAATCTCACAAACAGGTTGTCGTGGGAAAATGAATCTCTTGAAGGGAAATAAACAACTTTTTTACGACTGATTCTCATTTTTTTGTTGTTTCTCAAGACTAAAAGTTCGAGTTAAGCGACAGTTTAAAGAATATCATTGAGCTAAAAAGCAAATTGAGCTGTTTTCTGTGCGTAAAATTAGCTTCCAAACGCCTCACGTGTGCTCATAATCGTTCTAGAAACACCTGTGTGCCTTCTTTCAAGGTTATTAAACGTTATTTGACGGGATTAGTAGGTGTTGCTTTGTGACTGAACACGTTTAAAACCACCTGAAAGCCAGCGTCGCTTCAGTTCATCCACATGTTCCGGCTCCACACAGCAAAGAGGATGTAAAAGTCAATGATTAAAAGCTAACGGTGATGAGATGTGGAGGTAAAGGGACACTGGGAGAGGGAAGAGGGGGAGGGTGTGTGTGTGTGTGTGTGTGTGTGTGTGAGTGAGTGAGAGAGAGGGAGAAGAGGTTTAGGGTGTAGTCCGTTACTTGTTATCTGATACCGACGTGGTCTTACAATAAAAACGCCGCCGATGGCAACAATAGTGATTGTTCTCAAGAAGACAGGTCGAGAAGGGGTAGCTGGGTGGAGGTGGACTCCCTCAGCTTGTCATTTAAATGTAAAGTCGGTGGTAAACACGCCCGAACTGAGGCTGCAAAAACGGCGGAGCTCAAATGTGACAGTTAGGCGAACGTGTCGGCTCTTGTTGGGGAATCCAGGACAGAAAGCATGAATTTCAAATGGACAGACGGGTCAGAATCAAAAACAGGAGCGGACCCACTGATCCATCTCAGGTCCTGTTTGAGTTTAAGGATGTGAGGACGACTTGGGTCTGCAAACTGTGGCTAAAAATCCTTAAATTTCCCATATAAGTAAAAGAAAACAAGACAAAAAATACACTTGATTACATTTTTTCCCTGTGATAAATCAGAACTGTGAGACAGAAAATAAAGATTATAAGACGAAGAGTCTTAAATAATGATATTTTTTTTCAAAAAGCTCAGAATTATGAGATTACAAAGTCAAAAATATAAGATTAAAGTCGAAATAATGAGTTCAAACGTTGATATTATGGGATGAAAACTAAAGATTAGAGGATAAAAGTCACAATTATTAGAAAAAAGTTGATATTATTGGATACAAAGTTTAAACTATCAGATAAAAATCATCACTTTGGAATAAACAGTTAAAATATATTTCATAATTTCAAAAATGTCACTGCTTTTACTCACAATTCTGGTTTACTATGGGAATATTTTGTCTACGTTTTCTTTCTTTTTTGGCAGAAATGGGCTTCCATACATTCCTACAATATTCAATATGTTTGATTAACTAATAAATAAATCATTTTGGTCTATTTTGTCTGGTTCCAGGTACTTAAATGTTATGATTTGCTTCTTTTCTTCATTTTTTCTGACAGTAAATGAAGAGTTTTGGACAAACGGAGCGATGAAAAGATGTCACAAGATGTTTTTCTTTTCAGGGGAAATGAAAATAGTGATGATCACATGATCATAAACCACATCACCATCATAATATCTGTCGGAAAGTAATCACACCATGATTTTGTTGACCTTATCGTGCAGCTCCACAGCCAAGCCCAGAGTAATTGGCGATTTATCGGTAATGTAAATATTCGTGGGCTGCTCCTTGTCAGGAAGCCAGCGCGGTGCTCAAGTCGTTGGAGGAAGAAACGCCGCAATCTGGGGTTGAAGGTCGCTGTGTGGAAAAACAACGGGCCACGGCGCACAATGAGCGGCCACACAGGTGGGAATAAAGGGCGCAAAGGCACGCGGGCTCTAAATGTGACGCAGGTAAAACGTTAAAATGAAGGTTAGATGAGCCAGAGGGGAGAAATCAGGAACTATACTCTCCCTCCGCGGCCCGCTGGGTTTCCCGTTATTCGGTGGCCCCGTTACAATCACACCCAGACCCCCCCTGCCCACCGTCCGCACTGACAGAACCCATCCGAACACATTAAAACCCCGCAAATCCGTGCGTAAAAGGCACCGAAAGGCGCACACGGAGCGGATACAATTCTAAAGCAACGAACGGCTCATTACGGCGGCGTGGACTCACCTGGAATATAAACGTCCCCTCGCTCATGATCGGGGAGCTCGGACCAGTTCCGCTTCCCCGGCGACACATTCGCCTTCTTCACCAGAAAGGCCCTCGGCATGTTTAATTGGCGGCCCCCGTCCGCTCGGAGAAGTTCGGAGAAGGAGCGACGCGAAAGTCGCGAAAGCAGGAAACTCCAGAAGTTGGAAGGAGAAAATGGAAGGTGTCCTCTCCTCCTTCCTCCTCGCACCTTTCTTCTCGTGTGTCGCTTTAATCTCCTTTTTTTTCTCTCTCCCCTTCCTCTCTCTCTCTCTCTCAACCTTTTCCTTCCAGCGCTGAGGCGACAGTGACGACAAAGTCTCTCAGGTGAGTCCGCTCAGGTGTGCGTGCGAGCCGGACAGGTAATGTCGAAGCGGCGCTCTGGAATAACGGGAGTGTGTGTGAGTGTGTGAGCTGAGGGAGAAAAAAACACACACGGTATCCTGTTCACACACACTCAGTCGATAGAGGTGGGTCACTGGCTGCACAGGTACTCATTTGAAAAGCAGGAAACAGGCGCCACCGCGCATGCGCGTCAGAAATAACGGTGACAACAGGCCCGGGGAAAGGCCTCAGTATACCTGCTGAACCGGTTTACCCCTCCTTCCTCGCTCTCTGCCTCCACCTCCTCTCCATTCCGCTTTAAGGTGTGGGGCGCAGCGCAAATGACAAGAGAGGAGCAGGCAAATCTGGGGGGGGCAAGAGAATGCGCGAGGAGGGGGTAAAGGGCAGTTACACAACACATAAACACACACGTTCCCCCTCACTGAGGATGATTATGTGTGTGCTTTGTTTTCAGCTCCACCAGAGCAGAATATGATCCGGGTTTAGCTGATGTACAGCATCTTTTACCTGATGTGTGGACACATTCAGGTGGAGAACGCTGCCTTCATGAGCATCTCAGGCAGAGATAAGAGAGATACTGAAGTTTAGTCAAGTACAAGTCTGAGTATTTGCATTTTCTGCTACTTTATTTACTTTATTGTACGTTTTTACAATTATTTGTTTATTGGTTGGTTGGTTTGTCTGTTTATCTGTTGGTTGGTTGGTTGGTTGGTTGGTTGATTGGTTGGTTGGTTTGTCTGTTTATCTGTTGGTTGGTTGATTGGTTGGTTGATTGGTTGGTTGGTTGGTTGGTTGGTTTGTCTGTTTATCTGTTGGTTGGTTGGTTGGTTGGTTGGTTGATTGGTTTGTTGGTTGGTTGGTTGATTGGTTGGTTGGTTTGTTGGTTGGTTGGTTGGTTGATTGATTGGTTGGTTGGTTGGTTTGTTGGTTGGTTGGTTGGTTGGTTGGTTGGTTGATTGATTGGTTGGTTGGTTTGTTGGTTGATTGGTTGGTTTGTTTGTTGGTTGGTTGGTTGATTGGTTGGTTGGGTGGTAGCACAGTGGCACAGTGGTTAGTGCTGTTGTCTGACAGCTAGAAGGTCCTGAGTTTGAATCCCTGAGGTTGGGCCTTTCTGTGCAGAATTTGCATCTTCTCCCTGAGCATCAAAACATATGCACATAGTCTCCAGTCAGTGTCGCCGACTCCAGACACAGTACCTTTTTCCATTCACGGAGCAAAATCAGGCCAAGATCAAACACATGACGTGTTCTTTGAGCTCTTTTTCTTATTTTTGACTTCTTATCAGGAGAATAAACCTCCCCTTGGCTCAAAGCTGCCTTTTAAATCCTGCAGGAAACATCAGAATCATGAGGGGAGTGCGTGTAAATCAGCCAAATCCACCGAGTTAATTCAGATAATACAAAATATTCACACAAAACTCACATGATTACACTTTATTCTAAGATACTAGAAGGATTAAAGTGTGCTACAAAGAGAAATTCAGTACTTTTCAGCAGAGCGATGAGTTTTTCCAGTCATGACAGTTTGTCTCTTTACCAGAGACACACCAGGCTGATCAGCTGATTTCTGTGGATATTCCATTGGTCGTACTGTCGCAGTATGTGGGTGAAGCAGCCGTTAGCAGCAGTATCACAGTAGTTAATTCAATATATCATTAAGAGGACAAATACGGGCCTGCAGTGGTGTCAATGAGTCATCAGAGATCATTATTTGCCCCACCTCTCCCTCCCTGCTGTGTGTGTTTACAACCCCCACCTGCTTCTCCACTGTTCCCCTGCCTTTGTAATTAGCCCGACACACACACACACACACACACACACACACACACACACACACACACACACACACACACACACACGTATCCCAGAAAAGGCCTCTTAAAAAACACCTGAAACTTGAACATAATAACACACAGGAGGCTGCAGAACATCTATAATAACTGCATTCGTGACATTTTTACCTCCTTCCATCTCTTCTCGGCTTCATCTTCACTGACCGCTCCATCCGTCTGACATTTAACGGCAAAGCGAAACAAAACAATCTACACCCACGTAGATGAAGAGAATTACGGCGAGTTCCGACTTCTTTCAACTCTGAAGAGTCAGAACTCAGCTTGTTATTATGTTTCCACAGTGGCCCTGATCCTCTTCCACACTGCGGTTTCAGTTTCACACCTGAGGAAAAACAAAAGGAATCATTCCACTCTGGTTTTCTGAGTCAATGAGTTACAGGTGATTCAACATTTATGGATGTTGAACCGCTTATGTAACGTCCAGGAAGGTAAATACGTAGATGTCAGAATCGACAGGTGGAGATTTGTTTTTTAATCCTCCTCCTCCGCCTTCCTGAACAACTGCAGGAACTAAAATCTAGAAAGAGTTTCCTGACGGGAAAGTTTGCCTTTTCTTCAGAATCAGAGTCAGAATTAGCGTTATTGGACACGTACACATCCAAGGATTCTGACTCCGGTTCTCAGTGTGCAGACACAAGAATAACTTACAGGAAGATAAAGATGGAAAACCCTAACCCACCCCAAAGATGAGACACCGCCTGAACCAAACTTTATTTTTTATTTGCCAAAAACAGATTATGTACAGTGTGTTCTTATAGCTGTCAGCTGAAGAGGTGTAGCCCCGACAAATATACTTATTTAGGGTTCAGGAGAATATTGTTGCGACAATAATCACTGATTTTCCGTGTTACATTCCTGGAACATGCATCACATGTTAACGAGGAATGATAAAACAATGTTAGGTGTGTAGTTCAGTAGTTAAAGAGGACATTTTGTGAGTTTTGTTTTGTTTTTCTTGCCCCCAAAATAATCAAATTCATGACTTATCTTTTTTTTTTTCTTTTTTCTGATTTTATACATTTCGGTTGCTCAGTTACATGCACAGATTTTTTATTTGACATGTTTTTTTTACACATAAAGTAAAGAAAAATCATGTAAAACATTTGCCGAATTCACAAGAAGGCTCTAATAATCAATAATTTGTCATAAAAAGCATTCAACAAAGTTTATAAAGTTTCCCCTAACTCAAAAACTCACAAAATTGTGCGATTTTTAAAGGGAGTCTGGCGATCACCCAGGACACATGTTACTGCCAGGTGTAAACAGGGACATTGAGTGTTAGTAAAAGCTCTCAAACCCTCTGAATTGTGATTAAAACATACAATCATTAGAAGCTACTGTACAACCCTGCTGTCATTTCATTCAGTTCAACTCCAATAAGATATCAATGACATCAATAACACCTGACAGATCGACATTTATTGACATTTATCTGTTTGCATGTGCAGATGAATACAATCTAAAACGCTGTGAGTACAGGACGTATGCAGCAGTTTGTCAGCTCTTCTTTCTGAGCAGAGGAAGAGGCATCGGTGCAGGTGTGACGGAGGCGTCTGATGAGAGGAGTGGTGCAGGGTGGATGAATGAACGGTATGTCACCCGGGCTGTCGGAGTAGTCGGGGCAGATGAGCAGCTGTCCTCCTTCTTCTGTCGCCTCTCTTTCTAACTGTCAGTGATACTGTTATTCCCTTTGTCTCGTCGCCTTTAACCCTCTTTCTTCTGTCAGATTTGAGGTACTTTACTGAAGTATCTCCATTTTCTGCTACTTTTCTCTACAGCTCAGGGGCAAATATTACACTTTTAACTCCACTGCATTGACTTGATAACTTTAGTTACTGGTTACTTTGTGGATTCAGATTAATTACACGATATATAATCAAGTATTATTACAGGTTATAAGTGAGAGGAAAGCTTCAAACATCAGTGCTCTCCTCTCCAGATCCATTTTAATCAAGTTAAAGGAGAGATAAAGATGAGAGACAACAGGGTCAGGGAGAGAAAGGTGTAGCCGACTTTACACCTGTTGAACCTGATCGACAGCCTCATCTCTTCTCCGGCCTCTGCTACATTACTGTTACTTCTGTCTCCGTCTCTCCGGGTCTCTATATTAAAGGACACAAGTTGAACATCGTGAAACTCGGATGATTTTGGTTTTCTAGACGCGGGACACCAGGAGTGGATCGCAGTGTTTACGTCACGGCTGCTTGGCGCAGGAGAAACAGATGCTGTGCGTGATTGTTGTTCAGTTCAACCAGAAGTTAATGTGGCACAAAGCACCGTTGCTATGGTTACCTGGAGTTTATTACACCTAGTGCAAAAACAGCTGATCTGATCTGATGTAATCAAGGCAAAAAAAAATACTGTGACAATGCTAACAAGCTGACGTTTACTGGGTGTAATGTTTACCATGGTTGCCATCTTAGTTTGGCATGTTAGCATGTTAACATTTGCTAATTAGCGCTTAACGCATAGAAGCTACAGCCGAGGCTCAGCACTGTTTTAAGCCACATGCTAATGGCAGCATGAAACAATCTCATAATCACAATGCTAACATGCACATGTTTACTAAGTAACGCTTGCCATCTTAGTTTAGCATGTTAGCATGGTAACATTTACTAGCTAGCAGCAAACACACAGCAGTGATAACATCAGCATAACCTTATAACACAACAACAATGCTAACATGCTGATGTTTAGTGTGTAGGCTTATGTTACCGTCCTAGCTTTGCATGTTAGCATGGTAACATTTTGTAATTAGCATTGCCACAAGCTGAGGCACAGCAGTGCTATGAGCTACATGCTAACCTCGGCATAATAAAATGCTCACAAGACTGATAATGTTGATGTTTACTGGGTAATGTTGGCTATGATCGCCATCTTAGTTCAACATTTGCTAAAGCACCAAACACAAACTACAAATATGGCAAATGACAATTCATTTTTAAGTAGTTTGATCAAGAATTACGTATCAGAAGAATTGATGATGGTGGAAATAATAACTTACATTCTGCTTTATAAGCACATGTGTATTAATCTTCAATTAATATGAGACAACAAAAGAGTCATGATAGAGCTTTAAACATACAATCTGATGAAAAACAAATGTGATAGTGTGATACAATTTAAGACTGTGACTCGACTGTTTAGGACGCTACTGACACACTCAGTTCTGTTGTTGTCTTTTCATTCTCATCACTTGTCATCACTTTCTGTCTCTCTCCTTCTGCTAATGCTAATGTATTCCCAGCACTGGGTGGGAGCACTGGTCAGGTAGCATACCTTCGTGTGAGTGTGTGTTTGTGTATGTAGGTAATGAAGCCAAAATATGTAATAAGTCGACACCCTTTGAGATTTGGCACAGTTGGGTGACAGGTGTGTCCCTTGCATTCATTGATTTCTGGCCACAAGGGGGCAACAGAAACAAGATTATCTCCGCAGCGGTGGTTCGCGATTCTCCACCGATTGTGATTTACACAGAGCGAAGCAGCTCCGCATTAAAGACGAACCGACGTGAATTCACACAGAAATCCGGTGTGTTTTCAAGGTGTCCCCCTGTCAATCTAAACCCGCTGACAGAGATCCTGACCCACCAAACATAACAAACACAATTGAGCTAACTAGCTAACAGCAGCTCTAGTTAACTCAAAATGATTCCAAATAATTTAAAATTAGCCTATAAAAATATTTAAAAGGAAAAGCATCACAGCCTCCCACTTGTGAAGCTGAAACCACGAAAAGTTTTTACACAATAAATGACTCAAATGATTAACTTAAGGAAGCTAACTAGCTAACAGCAGCTCTACTTAGCAACAGTTAGCTGTGTTTTTATTTATCTTTATTTTTTAAGGATGAATAACAGTTTTGATGTTATGGCGTCCATATTGTGTTGTCGCTAAGAGTTAGCATGCTAACCAGTTAGCCCCGCCCCCACCTAAAACTCCTGTGCTCACAATGTACACAACAAAACTGAGCTAACTAGCTAACGGCAGCTCTAGTTAACTCAAAATGATTCCAAATAATTTAAAATTATCCTATAAAAATATTTAAAAGGAAAAGCATCACAGCCTCCCATTTGTGAAGCTGAAACCACGAACAAGATAAATTATTTAAATGATTAACTCAACCAAGCTAACTAGCTAACAGCAGCTCTAGTTAGCAACAGTTAGCTGTGTTTTTATTTATTTTTTATTTTTTAAGGATGAATTTGATTAAGTTAAGTCTTACATATCTTGCCATGACGTAAAATAACCGTGTTAATAAAAATAATAATAAGAATTTAAAACAATTAGAAAGAAAATGTTTAGTGTTTGGTGACGACGTCATCCTCCGGAGGAGCAGATGGCGGAAGTGAGCCGCGTCGCCGAGTTAGCAACCAGAATTAAACACCCGAAGAAGAACACGCATCCGGAAATCCTTGTAGCATCATATTTTCATTCCGTTACGCCTTCCTTAAGTAAATAAAACCGTGGACTTTCGTCGGTATCTCCTCCGTGTCGCCTTCTGAGCTTCACCCGCAGCTTTATGCACAAAACTCCTGCGTAGTCGGAGTCGTCATGTCTTCCAGGAAGAGAGGCCACCTCGGAGAGAACAGCGAGCCCGCTAGCAAGCACATCAAGTCCGCCGACGGGAGACACGTAGCCGCCGATGGGAGACACGTAGCCGCCGTGATCCTGGCGAGAGGAGGAAGCAAAGGGATTCCTCTGAAAAACATCAAAATGCTGGCCGGGGTGCCTCTCATCGGATGGGTGCTGCGGGCAGCTCTGGACTCCGAGCGTTTTGACAGGTAGACGAATCACTGCAGGAGCTAATATGAACTATTATTAGTGTGAGAATGACCCCCAAAAAACTGGAGCCACACCCCTCCACATGCACTTTGAACACTTAACATGGCTTGTTTATGTGTGTTAGCTGTGTTTATTATATGTAGTATTGTATTATGCATGCGTAGGTTTGCTCCACTTGTCATTAAAGCCTCATTAAGGTGTTGGTTCTCTGCATAAAAGTTGCTGCAGGCCGTCAGACAGTCTGTGCATTTTATTTTGAAAAATATAAAAGAGATGTGAAGATAAAGATCTTCAAAAAGCTTGAAAATGTTCTGAGTGATGTTGAGATCATCCATTAGACAGAAAGAATGGGCAGCTGTGTTGATAATCTGTTAATCTTTACGTAACTTTTCAGAGAAGAAAGGCTAAATATTTGCTTTTCTGACTGAAGATTTGCTGCTTTTCAAAATAAGATGTTCCTTTATTGATCCACCCTTGGGAGAAATTGACAGGTAACACAGCAGTACAGAGGGAAAGTAAGTAGCAGCACAAAAGACAAAAATAATCTGCTTTATATTGCTTTTTGTTCATTTTTTGTTTTGGATTTTAGGTTTGATGAGCCGTTTTTCATCATTTTCTGACATCGCGCGAGCCGGAGGATTGTGGGGTTCATCGCAATACTTATTGAAAGAGTAATCAGTAATCAAAATGATCGTAAGATGCAGGGGGATTGTTCTCCTTTGTAAACCTCCTTCCCTTCTCACGACGACCAGAGCTGGAACGATTAATCGATTAGTCGATCGAAAGAAAATTAGTTATATGATTGTTGTGGTCCTGATGTCGGAAAAATAGAAGATGAGAAGAAAACAGAGCAGCAAAACACGAGTTAGAAAAATGGTAGGTGTAGGGATGAAAACAGCTGATTGTAATTAACAATGACGATGTGTTTGTGTCTTCCTCAGCGTGTGGGTGTCGACAGACCATGACGAGATCGAGAAGGTGGCGAAAGCCTGGGGCGCCAGGGTGCACCGCAGGACTCCCGAAGTCTCCAGAGACTCTTCAACGTCGTTGGAAACCATCCAGGAGTTCCTCAGGCTCAACCCAGGTACGCCAGCCGTCTGATCTCCAGCACGGAGCCGCGTGACGAGCACGAGCAGCCGTTTCATGTTCTCCCGTGTTGACTTCACAGAGGTGGACATCGTGTGCAACATCCAGGCGACGTCCCCGTGTCTCCATCCGCGTCACCTGAAGGAGGCCCTGGATAAGATCACGAAGGAGGACTTCGACTCGGTGTTCTCGGTCGTCAGGAGACACCACTTCCGCTGGCAGGAGGTCAAGAAAGGATGTGAGTCTACAGATGCAGGACAGTCGACATGGTGCTCTGAAAAATGTTGCTTTTTTTTGTTTAGTTTTTTACAAAAGATCAGCAAAAAGCAGTTTTTTTGTGCTAAGTTTGATCTTCAACATCAACCACAGCAACCCTGAGCTGAAGCCTGCTGTCTTCTCTCCACTCACAGGGTTAGAAATATTGATTGTAATCTCTTCTGTAATCTGATTTAACTGACTGGAAGTGACAGGATATGGTCTTTAGCAGAGGTGAAGATACTGGGTGAAGTGAATTCGACCAAACAATCGTGCTCCTTCACGCAGTCATGACTTGAACAAATTAAAACTCAGAGATGTCAGACCAAATCCCGAAGACTCTTCATTTAGTGTCATAAATAACAAAGAAAAACAGCAAATCTTCAAATTCAAGAAGCCGAAACCGAAACATTTTCAGCCTCTTGGAGACTTCAGGAGGATATCATTATCTCTGATGTCCGTCGTGAATAAACGTCCTTGAATCCGATCAGAAATCTCACAAGAAGACGGTTCAGAACCTGCCTTGGAGTTATCACATTTTTAAGTTTTCGTCAGTGTAAAAGGAATCCGGTGATAGTTGTCTGTACATCAGTGGCTCTGTTGTGAACGGGAAGTGCTTACAGCTTATTCGGCACACTAATGGCGCCAATTTGCCAAACTATAAACCAAAAAAAGGCTAAAAATGGAGCTCAATAGAGATCACCAGTCTGGGGTCTTGCCCTCCTGATAGAGGGCATGTTAGCATTACTGTCATTAGCATTTAGCTCAAGGGAACACGTCAGCCTCACAGAGAGTTTTCCTCTTCCTTGTCTAAGAACCTTTATGTTGACTTTTTCTATCTATAAACGTGTTTTAGTATTTTAATCAGCTCAGCATCGTCACGTAGAAAGATAGAGGATGTTTAATGACACTCGTCGTATGGACCTTTAACTCTTACTCTCTCTTCTTCTAGCTGGTGAGCCAACGAAGCCGCTGAATCTGGACCCGGCCAACCGGCCGCGGCGTCAGGACTGGGACGGAGAGCTGTGTGAGAACGGCTCCTTCTACATCACCAAGAGGGAGCTCATCGAGAAGGGACTCCTGCAGGTAACTGAGGAGCACAGTGGATTGTTTTTTTTCCTGTTTCCACTCCTTTCACATGTCCTAAACCTGCCAGTATCATGTGCTTCATCTGACATCCCATGTGACTCCACATGTGACTCCACATGTGACCAGGAGGATTTTCTTGGATTGGAAAATATCTCACTTCCTTCCTTTTACTTCTATTTTCCTATTCAGTCTGTGTGATGACTGTTTTTTGTGCTCTCACGTGTTTATGTGACGGTTGCGTTCCCTTCCTGCAGGGCGGTAACAAGCTCAGCTACTACGAGATGCTGCCGGAGTACAGCGTGGACATAGACGTGGACATCGACTGGCCTGTGGCAGAGCAGAGAGTTCTCAGGTGGGATAAAAAATAAAAAAGTCCTGTCAATAAGCTTGTGATCAATCCATTACTCTATGGGCTGTCTAAATGTGCTTCGTTCCACAGGTATGGCTACTTCGGCCGGGAGACGCCGGAGGTCGTCCGTCTGATGTTCTGCAACGTGTCCGGGTGTCTGACAGAAGGACGGATCTTTCTGTCCAAGTCCGGAGAGGAGATGTTGTCCATCAACACCAGGGACACCGCGGGCATCCGCATGCTGCAGAAAGAAGACGTGGAGGTTGGACTCTGAGACAAAGATGGATCGGTGTATTGGCTCGTGTCGTACGACCACCGAGCACTACCCTCTGTGTGTCTCCTCCAGGTGGTGCTGTTGACCTCCAGCGAGGACCCCGTGGCCCAGTCGATGGCCGACCAGCTGAAGAAGAGGACGGGCTGCGATGTGATCGAGGTGGGAGAGGAGCCGCAGAAGGCTTTGAGCCCGATGGTGAAGAAGAGGAAGCTGCAGTGGAAGGACGTGGCGTACATGGGTAAAGAAAGCTGCACCTTTAAGCGTTTACAAGAACACAGCGTGGATCTCTATTAATGCCGTTTTTCCACCGACAGTACCAGCTCGCCTCGCCTCGACTCAGCTCGCCTTTTTTGCGTTCCCATTACTGAAATCTGGTACCTGGTACCTGCTAAAGTGGTGCTTTTTTAGTATCACCTCCGTATAAGTTCCAACCGAGCTGAGCTGATACTTCTGTGTGACGTAAGCTGGCAGCCGGCCACTGATTGGACAGAGAGCGACGCCACTTGACGACTCATGACGAGCGCGACGTCCGAGCCTGACGCCCGCTACCTTTAAAAACTAGCATCTGCGTTCAGTCAACATAGCGATTACATGGAAGGAACAACGCGCAGGAACACGGCGTGGACCGTGGCAGAGGTGGAGACGCTCCTGAGTGTTGTCGCTGAAGACGCATCCAGAACGAGCTCGATGGTGCGACAGGAAATGAAAAGGTGGACGTGTTTTGCGTCGCCCACAGCTAGCCCTGTTTATGTGTCGCGTGGATAAGTACGTCACTGATGGCGACCCGCCCACGTCGATGACGACCCGCCCACGTTGAAGACGACCCGCCCACGTCGATGACGACCCGCCCACGTTGATGACGACCCGTCCACGTCGATGACGACCCGCCCACGTTGAAGACGACCCGTCCACGTCGATGACGACCCGTCCACGTCGATGACGACCCGTCCACGTTGAAGACGACCCGCCCACGTTGAAGACGACCCCGCCCACGTCGATGACGACCCGCCCACGTCGATGACGACCCGTCCACGCTGAAGACGACCCGCCCACGTTGAAGACGACCCGTCCACGTCGAAGACGACCCGCTCACGCTGAAGACGACCCGCTCACGTCCGATGACGACCCGCCCAAGTTGAAGACGACCCGCCCACGTTGAAGACGACCCGCTCACGTTGAAGACGACCCGCTCACGTCGATGACAACCCGCCCAAGTTGAAGACGACCCGCCCAAGTTGAAGACGACCCGCCCACGTCGATGACGACCCGCCCACGTCGATGACGACCCGCACACGCTGAAGACGACCCGCCCACGTCGATGACGACCCGCCCACGTTGAAGAGATACTAATTCTAGATGGAAACGCAACGCGTCTGAAACCAAACCAAGTAGAGCCACGCTGAGCCGAGGCGAGCTGGTACTGTCGGTGGAAAAACGGCATTACAGAACACATCTATTTACAGTCTTCAGCCTCGCCTCCTCTCACGTTTCTCTTCCTCTCAGGTAACGATAAACCAGACGTGGAGTGTCTGAACATGGCGGGTTTGAGCGCCGTGCCCGGAGACGCGCCGGTGGTCGCCATCAACGCCGCCAAGTACACCTGCCACAGCGTCGGGGGGAAGGGAGCCATGAGGGAGTTCGCCGAGCACATCCTGCTGCAGAAGCAGAAGGCGAAGTCACAGATGAAGCAGGACCGCATCAGCAGCAGCTTCTGACCTTAAACACAGTAAATCTACGAGGAGAGTTCGTAAAAAAACAAAAAAATTATTGAAACGCTACGTATTTAAATTGAGAATGATAAGAATTTAAAGCAGAATTTAAATTATTCACTTTGTTTACGATTTAAGTTTTTCTGTCGGTGACTTTTCCTGTCAGATTATTTTGGGTGTTCGTCAGTAATTTTAAGAAGAGAAGGAACGTGAGCGATGCTGTGAATTCAACAGAGCGAGAGGTTAGAGTTCTCCTCGTCAGCTGAAGGCGAGCGTAAAGACACGAAGTGTTCGATCCAGAATGCAAAGAACGGGATTACACTACAACTGACAGCAAAATATCTGAGCTGGGGAGCGATAACTGATGCAATAAAAGTGGTATTTTTAAGGAAGTAACACCAAATAGTGGCCCCCGGATCAAAAAAACATGTTATTAAAGAGAAAACATGTGATATTGTTATTATATGTGACATTAGAGATGTTGCTTTTTATCAGTTTAAATGATAAAATTATATTTTATATACGAACCAAAATGTAACCAAAACCGTGTCGTCCCGTATGCACATCTTTGTTTGTGTCGCCTTCTTGCAAAGAATCTTAATAGGAAAATCAATACCACTTCCACGTCTGTGCACTTAATATGAAGCTACAGCTGGCAGCCCCTTAGCTTAGCTTAGCTTAGCTTAGCTTAGCATGAAATCAGGTCATTTAGATAGCATTTAAAAACAGCAAACAGGGAAACCGGGTGAAACTGCTCACTCGGCTTTGTCCAAATGTACTTAAATCCACCTAAGCAGCACTTTTAAAACTCGCTAATTTAGTAAAATGTCGTGTTTGTTAAATCTGTTCAACAACTGAAGTTAGAAAATTGCCAATTTGTGGTTTATACTGAACTGTTTCATCGCCCAGAGCACTGAGGGTTGCGAGGCTAGCTGTTTACACCTGTTTCAAGTCTTTATGCTAAGCTAAGCTAACCGGCTGGAGCCTTTCATCTGATTTTTTTGGGCAAGAAAGCAAATAAAACGTATTTTGTGTGTTCCAATCATCTTTCCATAATGCACCTGAAAGCAACATTATGCTAACTCTTGACTTGACTGTGCCTGATGCTGCATGATCACTTCCTGTTTCTAACCGGGAGGATTAATGATTTTTAGTTTGAAGCTGCTGATTTTATTTAAAGATGATTTTCAGGGGAAGTGTGGGTTTGGTTTCAGATGTTGCACCTGTGTGTCTTTCTGTTGTCTCTTCTTCTGTCTTCCACCTCCCTCAGAGATGACAGAGGGTTTTGTTGGAACGCTGGAATGTTTACGTGTCATTCGGCTCGTTAATGTGATTTTATTTCTCTCTTTATTTTATTTAATAATGCTGTATGAAGAGATTTTGATGTGTGAATCACTTTCAATGAAGTTGTTGATTGAAGATAAATGAAAGTTGTGGTGTTGTTTTTTATATGTGGTAGAGGTAGAATTTAGAAGATTTTGGTGCCTTTATGCAAATGTTTAACATTTGTTTTCGGTCTTCAAGCTAAGCTAAGCTAACAGAGAAGACCACCATGGGACCTTGTGCTGCATTCAAGTGCTCTTCTGATTATTTTTTGGTGTGTTCATGGTCAATGGACGCCAAACTGAAATTGTTTTCACTCTCTTCCACCGTGTTTTCCCATTTTCTCAACTTTCACTTGACTTTTACGATAATTCCAACAGCACCTGAACGCACCATCACAGTAGTCAGCGATAAAGTGACAAATAATTTAATGATCCTGTTTGAATTGTGTCATGAATCACACACATGATGTTTGTCAGTTTAAAAGATGATTTCCATCTTTTTTTAGTACCTTTTCTGTGCTGGTGACGTATATCGAGCAAGACGACGGCGTTCACTGAGCGGTTTCACACAAAACTACATGTTATCTCACTTTAATGACTTGAAAGAATATTATTTAAATTGAGAAATTCAACAGGATCAAACTATTAGTTGTCTCCCCGAAATCGACCAGGGGAGAAACTGTAGTGGTGCTAACGCCACTTGAGATTGATTCAAGAAATGCTCCCTAAATATTATTATTATTAGTTAAAGTTGTTGTTACTTAGTAGATCTGAGAGCAAACATACTCTAAAAGACAGCCGGTCAGTGTAGTTTTGGCAAACGTTACTCGAACAGGACTCGATAGGACCATTGTTGAGGCTTGTTGCAGCATGTGTGTGAGGAGGAAACACAGACATATAGAAGAAGGGTGTGTGTTACGTATGTTGTTGTGTAACTGCACCACAATGACTGAATGTCCTCACAGTACCCTCTGGATCAGGGTTCATAATCCCAGTTGAATGCTGAGATATTGTTCTTTACTTGAGTCGTTTTCTTGTCATGTCATCCTCTGCTTCTGCACCGCTACACCTCAGAGGGAATTATCGTTCTTTTACAGCTTTAGTTACCTCTTTCTTTACAAATTAAGAATTTCTCCAGACAAAATGTGAAGACACGAAACCGAAATGACTCCTAGACATCTGAAACATGAGCGAGGGGGCAGAAAAAGGTTAGAAATGTAATGTTAATCCCATTTTATGTTGTAAAATCCTCACCTGAAAAGTAACTACTGTTAGATAAATGTAGTATATTAAAACACATTTACCTCAGAGGAGTAAAGTACTGGAATAATGCATGAATAATATGGACATTTATAAGTGTTATAACAGATATTAATGGCATTCTGGTGACTTCTGGCGTCTCTACACATCTGAGACAAATCCTGCCCCCTGGTGGTCAAACTACTGAACTACAGCAGAAACATGAATCCGTCTGTTTCTCAAAAACAGCAGTTTGCATCATCCACCTCGCTGAAATATCCTTCAGAAAGATGCTGTGAGTTACAATTAATATATCATACTTACGATACAATACGATATCTGTGGTATTTTGATTTATTATGAACAAAAATCAACGGTTCAACGTGTCGGGAAATGTGCTTATTTTGCTTTTTGCCAAGAGTTTTCGAAAAGAAGACGTTATTATCTTGGGATAATGGGATAAGAATAATATCAGATATTTCTTTGACATTTTATAGTTTTTATTAAATGATCAGAAAATCACTGAAAACATTAAAATATCTTAGCTGTAAAACATCAAACCAACAGAAAGTCTCAAGAAGCCAACGATGAATATCTCTATAAAAACATGACTAAGTAATATGTGATAAGACTTACAGGGCGATTAAAGTGTTCAAGTACAGTAATTATATTAAGAAGAGAAGAAGAACCAACAGATAACTTCAGGTGTTCACAGGTGTGATGGTCAGCGGCCCGTCGTTCTTCCCTGATTTGTTGGTACACGGGCTGAAGAACGGGTAGATGCACTCGTGGAAGACGTCGTTGAAAGTGTAGATGTGGATTTTGGCGTCGACGTTGTAGAACGACACCTGCGGAGAAACACAGTGTTGTTTGAAAACAGAACATAAGCGGGAAAGAAAGTCTTGATGTGTTTCTGCGACCGCACCTGTCCGTTCTCAAAGTCAACGAATATCCCGATCTTACTCGGTCTGAGGGTTATTTGGACGTCTGTGGAGGGCTCGGTGCGAAAGGCGTACTTGTTCCTGAGAACGAGAAGACAAGAATTAGGTCTGACACGATCAAAAACAAAACCAAAGACGTAGCCAGCGTAGGATCATGGGAGTTGTCTTCATCTCTCCGTCCCACTCCAGCTAATTGAACCTACAACTCACTTGTCTCTGAGGCTGAGGAACCAGTATCCGTTGCTCGGGGTGACCTCGATCTTCCCCTTCCTGTTGATCGACTGTCGGGCGACGCCAAGATCCCAGTCCGTCTTCCCGCCCACCTCCACCTTTTCACAGGAAGCAGGGAAACACTCACACAAATTTCTTTCTTTCTTTCTTTCTTTCTTTCTTTCTTTCTTTCTTTCTTTCTTTCTCCTTCCTTCCTTTCTTTCTTCCTTTCGTCTTTCTTTCTTTCTTTCTTTTTCCTTCCTTCCTTTCATCTTTCTTTCTTTCTTTCTTTCATCTTTCTGTCTTACTTTCTTTCTTCCTTTCGTCTTTCTTTCTTTCTTTCTTTCTTTTTCCTTCCTTCCTTTCATCTTTCTTTCTTTCTTTCTTTCATCTTTCTGTCTTACTTTCTTTCTTCCTTTCATCTTTCTTTCTTTCTTCCTTCCTTTCATCTTTCTTTCTTCCTTTCTTCCTTTCTTTCTTTCTTCCTTTTGTCTTTCTTTCTTTCTTTCTTCCTTCCTTTAATCTTCTTTCTTTCTTTCTTTCTTCCTTCCTTCCTTCCTTCCCTCCTTTCTTTCTTCCTTTTGTCTTTCTTTCTTCCTTCCTTCCTTCTTTTCATCTTTCTGTCTTCCTTTCATCTTTCTGTCTTACTTTCTTCCTTCCTTCCTTCCTTCCATGATAAGGTGAAACTATGATATTTGAGTTAGGTTACCTTGGATAATAACCTTTTAATCACAAAGACACAACTTGCTAATCAAATTAATCAGATATATCGTAGAAACACTCCTGGAAACACCAGAAATGTGCTTTTCTGTTCTTGTAACTAAACGTGTCACTGACCAGACATACCAGACAAACCCAAACAACACAAACTCTACGGAGGAGGAAGTCGTCTCACCTCCCAGTAGTGTCTCCCAGAGGAGATGGCCTCCCTCCCCAGTATGCAGACGACTCTGTCAAACCTCTCTGGATTGTCCGGAAGCAGCTGGTGTCGATCTCCACACCTCACCTGCAGAAAAACACAAATAATATGTTAATGTTTAATAACACAAAACTTCATTTTATATCCAGTTTAATTGATCTACTTCAACGGCCAGAGGTTAAAAAGTGGACAAAACATATAATAATGTAATAATCTCCCATTTGATTTATGCAAAAAGGCAACTGTATGGATGGTTTAAGATGCCAAAAACAAAGAATATACTGAGATTTTTTCTCAAGATTGTCCTGATATATCATCAGGGTTTGTTTTTGCATGTTTTTGTTTCCATAATTTGCTTTTTTTCCCCTCTCTTCTTTCAAAAACAAGCCCACAAGTGTAATACTGAAAAGAAATATCCTCCTCTGACTTAATTTTAACAGATGTCTCACACTCTTCATGTCCTCGGACATAACCAGCCTGGGGTGGGCAGTCATGGAGTTCAGTGTCACATCCACTGTGTTGAAGGAAGAACATGTAAAGAAATGTATTGAACAAGGTACAAATGACGTTTATTATTTTAATTATTTGATATTGTATTGATGCTTTATTACAGCTGGTAGAAGTTAACATTCGATTACTGTGAGAATGTGACGTTAGACGAGTTTAACAGTCTTTGATGTAGTCTTTCTTTCTTTCTTTCTTTCTTTCTTTCTTTCTTTCTTTCTTTCTTTCTACATATTTCTATAGACTTTATGTTTTACTGTTGTTGTCTCTCGATTCAGTCTGTGTGGATGTAACATACCTGCGTAGTCCTGTATCCTCTTCATCCCTGCAGGAAAACGAGACAAAATGCTGTTTAAAAAAACTAATTCAAGGAGGAATTCTTACATGATTATATGTAGTATGTTGTGTATGTGTTGTATAAGGCGGAGAGGGAGTGGACACTCACTGGGTTGTGATCGGACCGGACTGGGTTCATGAACTAAGGCAGGAAATCCTGGAGAGGAAGAAAAAGACAGCGAAGTGTTGAACGCTTAAAATTCAAACATTTCATTCTGTGTAGTTTGGAAAAATCAGAAGTTATTTAATTAACTTTGTGAATGTGTTGAACTTACTAACATGACAGCTCGTACCAAACTCAACCACCAGAGGGCAGTATTTAACCACATTTTTTCTCTTTCTTCCTTCCTACCTTCCTTTCTTTCTTTCCAGTGCAAAAAGGTTCGTTCCCCTCCTGAGCTTCATGTCTTTATTGTTTGCTATCTTGTGTTTTTGCACCTCGCTCACCTGTTTCTGTGATTCTCTTCAGCTCTGCCTGGAACTTCTCCATCTGAGCCGCCAGCGACCTGTAGATGGTCCCTGTTCCCAGGTCGGAGTCCATCGACACCGCGGACCAGTCCTTGGCAGGTGGAGGGCTGCAGAGGCTGGGGAACGTCTAGGATGAAGGTAGACATAAATAAAACGTTGATGTTTGAATAAGATCAGCTTGAACTCCGTTAGATCGTCACCAACCTTGAGGCAGTGTATGTGGTCCTCTGATTCAGCGAGCTCTGTGAGGGCGCTTTCTCTCCTCCGCAGCTCTTTGACCTCCAGCTCCAGCTGGCGTATCATGGCGTCGGCCTGGTGCTCGGCCGCCCTCCGGCTCATCTCCATCACCTCCATCAGCTCTGCCTGGGAGCGCTCGATGGCCGACATCAGCGTAGAGAACAGGCAAACGCTGCCCGCTGTTTCTCGCTCCACTGCCCGCTGGGAAATATGAAAAAGGGGAATAGAAACAAAAATTAAGCGAGAACATTTGAGTAAAACTCCAGAAGCCAGGCTAAATTCCCTAAATCTAGTGGAGCCTCCAGAAATCTGGTACAAACTCTGGGAAGTCAGGAATACAGTTAAAGGTTTGTGTGAAAGCATAACAGAGCAAGTACCCAACAAAAAATACCAAAAACCAGGGTAAAACTCCCAAATTTGGGCAAAATGGAAAAGGGAAAAATGAAATAAATACACATAAAATTCGAGAATACACCTCAAAAATTGGTTAAAATGCCAAAGTTTCTTTAAAACCCTCAGAATTATGGAATAACCACCACAAATTAGGGAATTAAAAGCTTGAAAATCAAAGTAAAAGCTAGAATATATGGTTAAAACCCAACAAGTCAAGTAAAACCATAAATATTTGGTCACTACTAAAATCCTTGAAGAAAGTATTGGCAAAACCCCCCAAAATTAAGAAAAAAATATAGGGAACATAGGGAAGTGAAACCTTGATTGTTAAAAATAGATTTTGAAAAATTTGGGTAAAACCAAATCTTGGCAAAATGGGGATAAGGATAAACCTAAAAAGGCAGGTAAAGCTCTAAAACAAC
Organism: Lagodon rhomboides; assembly: GCA_039737535.1. Lineage (NCBI taxonomy): Eukaryota > Metazoa > Chordata > Actinopteri > Spariformes > Sparidae > Lagodon > Lagodon rhomboides. Next base: position 20,747,452 of record CM077806.1, read on the forward strand.
CCCAAACATCCATGTAGAAACCAACATAATTCAAAAATGCACCAAAAAAGAAAATAGGCTAGAATTGTGAATGATTATGAAAATTGAAATAAGACTTGAAAGAAAATATGGTTTAAATCCTAAAAGTCAAGTAAAACAGCAGTTCTACCTGAAAACTCACAAATATAACTGAAAGTACAGACAAAATCCAGGGAATTATTAAATAAATACCCAAAGTTACAGATTTAAAACCTTGAACACTGGAAATATACTTGTCAATGTTGCTGAGAAACAAAGCCTGTAAAGGTTGTTGGGGGCATGTTCTCTGATTACGATCTGATGAAGGGCTGACAGGAGGATTTACAGGTTTTGCCACATGGCTGTGGTATTTACACAGGAGTGTTCGTCTTACCTCCAGTTCACTCACTGACATTCTGATCTCTTCGATCTTCCTGATCCTCTGTCTGATCATCTCCTGGATCTCCTGCTCTGATACACTCAGCTGGGCCTGCACATATACGCAAACACGTAGACACACTTCAAATACGTTCATCCACTGGATTTATAGTGACCAATGACCATAACTTATCAAGCTGTGTTGAAGGAGACTTGAAACTAGCAATTGAGACCATCAACTCATCAGGAACTAGTATCATTTTCTCATAAGCTTACATACAATCAGACTTCTCTTTGCGACCAGTTGGGTCGCCCCTTGCTGGTTGCCCCCTTAAGCAATTCCGCATTGGCTTCCCTGTTGAGATCTGTGAGCTCAGTCCATATTCATACAGAAATCACTAGACAGCCTCCAAGTTTGATGGTTCGAGGCTAAGACGACATTATGTCGGGATGCTTTTAGCCTCCACGTCATCCATTCCAATCAAGGAATGTGCAACTTGCGGGGTGTTTTCCTTCACATACAAACTGTCGTTTGTCTTTATCAAATTCATTTTGTTTGGATCAGATACTCAAATGAGGAAATTCTCACAAACACATGTCAACCTTGACCTAGTTTGTCACAGATGTGCTTTGTTTTTGTTCTTCCTCTTACAGCCGTCACTCTCCGGTTAGAACAAAGACTGAAACAAGTCTGAATGATTCGCTTCAAAACATCTGTTTTTCTGACCTTGGTTTTCACCCATTCGTCTTCGACGGTCACTGTGTCGTGATCATAATGGTCCAGGGTCTCGCATTCGGGACAGATACATACTTGGTCGGTCCGACAGTAAATCTGAAATCAGTGAGAGAGTGTTGCAGTAGTAAACCTTCATCTACCATGAAAACATAAACAGTTAAGACACAGAACTCCGAAAAAGCTGACAGTCAATGACAGAGATTGGTCTATAATGTTGGTTTCAAGCCCAGTCACCAAAATTAATCGTTGTGGTTTCTGCAAACCATGGATACATTCAAACTCGTATGCGTCACATCAACATCTGTACAATACGTGTCATAAAACGTGTAAGGGCTGACTTTTATGTCAGGAGCTAGTTGGGAGGCGGGGATTGACTCAAGGTAGAATAGACCGACTTTGACGAGACATTTTCCAGTCACGTTTGAGGTGACAGAACCTGAAGTCTTTTTTGTGCCTAAACCTAATCAGACCATAACGTAGTGTTATGTCGAAACATAAAATGAACATTAACATTAAGTTTCAACACCGTTTGCAGAAACATTACATTCATTTTGGCCGACTGGGTTGAGGTGTAAGTACCGTACCAATGTTCCTCTGTGGTGGGTCTCACAGAGAGGGAGGTTCTGGGAACTTGAAGCCCCAGACATGGTGAACCTTCTCCGGCCTCTGGAGTGAGAGTAGGCGGGAGGCGGTGGTGGGGGTGCGCCGGTTTGGTTTATGGCAGCGATCGGACTGTGGCTGGGTACCGAAGAAGCCAGTGAGGTTGGGGCTGGTGAATATGAAGTCAGGATAGGCTCACCTTTCAAGGTAGAAGAAACAGAAGGTTAGAGGTTTAACGGGAAGTGAAGAGCTGTCACAGAGCCTCCATACGCTACCCAGGGATTACTTTGAGACTCACAGGTCGGCACCGATGGCACTTTCGGGAGAGGTCGAGGCAACTTCTTCTTCAGTTCATCATATAAACCGTCCGGTAAGCCTCCGTCTCCTCCTCCTCCGACTGCTCTCACCCCTCTCTTCTCCCTCACGAGTCCTCCCCCTCCTCTCATGGATCTGAACTGCTCGGTGATCTCTCGCAGCGTCCTGTTGATCTGGAGGTCCGGTCGCTTCTGGAAGGTCTTCTTACACAGAGGACACTGGCAAATCTGGAGGGAGGGATGTTAAGGGGAGGAAAGAAGGAAGTAAATACAGAGGAAAGACGGAGGCAAGAGCAGAGAGGATCAGGGTAAACAGCTAGATGTTTGATTTTTAAACAATAGACACACAATCTGCCTGATTTGTCTACTGGTACAAGCTGAGGGAATGGAGGAGTAAAGTGAGGTAAACAGAGGATGGGCAAGGATAGAAGAAGAGAAAGAGGAAGACAGGAGGAACAAAGAAGGAAGGGAAAGACATACAGGAAAAGACAAATCACCCACCTTGGTTCCGTCCCAGTATCTGCTGATGCAGCCCATGCAGAAGCTGTGGCCACATGGTGTGGACGACGGGTTGTTAAACACATCGAGGCAGATCGAACACTGGAACTGGTCATCAGACAGAAAGCTGCCGTGTAAGGACATCCTAGACAGACACAGAAAGTAATATATAGTTGAATCAATACCAACAAAAAAGCAAGAGGCTGCATTAAGAATGTGTGTATACTTATATGTTGATGATCTACCCTTATTTATTATTGATATTCCTTTACTTTTTGTCCTCTTTCTCTCTTATAAAACAGTGTTATGTTGTTGTTGTCTGTAACTTTAGATGTAGTGATGGACCTGTTTGACCTGTGTAATAAAAAAAAAGTACTTTTACTGTCTACTAGATTGACCAGTGGAGGTAATTTAACACCTTGGTCAAAAGCAAAGGATTTCAAGATTGGTTCTGATGAGCTTTGGCTTTTTGTTTGTATCAATACTTTTGGCCGTGATGTTTTATCTTTAAAGCAAACAGCCAGAAGCAGACATATTTATGGCCCTCTTTAAGAAATCAGTTAGAAGACTTTAGTGACCCCCCTTGCTTTCCTTCCAGCAACACTTTTAGGTCGAAATGTCACTTATATAAGAAGGCCTACAGGGCAGGTTGTTGTGACGCTATCAGTCCAACTGTCTTTGTAATGTGACAGCAGCGTGACCTTAAGATCCGGAGAGGGTGAAAAGGTGAAGTTACATAAGAAGTTTATCTATTGAATCTGAAGAAGGAGGTGAGGAACGGAACAGTGAGGTTTGTGGTTAAAATTGAGGGTGTTTTGTTGGTGTTTCGTTTAGAAGTTGAGCGAAAGCGATCAAGACTTCAAGCTTATTGATGGGAAAGCTGAAATTAAAATAACGAAGGGAAATAGATATATTACGCAACGCACACAAATCACGTCTGTCGCCACAAATCAGATATGGATGGTCAAAAGACGTCAGGAATGAAGCGGGGCGAGATTCTGTCCCACATGATCACGTACGCTGAACACACACAGACTTTTTTTAAAATGTTCTTGTGACAGATGATCTCATCTATGTATTAACGTTTCAGCAGTAAGTTTAACTCGGGCGTTCGGGAAAAACTGCAAAGGAATCCAAGCAGACGTGTAAGATTTGACACAGTAAAAGAAGCTAATCTTCTCTACACCAAACTGCATACAACTGTCAGACACTAAGAAGTAGGTTTTTAGTTTTAAGATAGTTGACGTAGCCGCGGCATAAAAAAAAATTGAAATAAATCTAAATTTAAATAACTTAATTATTTAAAGTAAACGTTTAGGTAAGAATTCGGGTAGAAATGGAAGATAAAACAGGATATAAATCGATAAAGCAGAATTTAAGATATTTTTTTAATTCCATGCATTCTTCTTGTACCTACATTACCCACAATGCAACTCAACTCCTGACAGTTTAGTTGGAGATTTGGATGTGTTATGCTAGTAGCAGCTAATGTGTCCTCAATCCGTAGAGATGGGGAACAGGCCACAGAGGTCTGGTAAACTCACTTCTTTCCAACTCTAACTTGCGGTCCTCAGCCCCTCAGATGCTGACTCGAGTGACATCACTAGAGGCAATTTTTCAGTTTTCGTGCAGCTCCCTATTAAGCCACGAAAAGGCCTTAATACTTTCCAGTCCCCCTTTTAAGTTGATAAAATGTTAAAATGGTTGTCAGTAAACAAATTCACAGCTGCCGACGCTAATCCTGGATTATGAATCCCAGAATGTTGTGAATAATGTCGGGGGGAACTTGTTTCTCCCTTGAGGTGGCTAATTTCCATTGAAAGAAGAGGTAACAGATGTTGTTTGAGTTCGTACCATTAACGATAATGTTTTTGTAACTTACTACCATGTTTTTTCAATGTAAAGGTTGCTAACTCGGAGATTGTTTTTGTTTCCCGTAACTATTTTGAAAATGTGCGGATATCGGAGGGGAGGAAAATACTGACAGTCTGGATCCCCGCAAGTCAGATTAGTATTAATACTTTGCTACATGTTCATTAAGTTTTCTGTTTGGAATTTATTTGTCAAAAGCTCAGAAACAGACGAGAGTATGTCACATTTAAAAAAATCTTAAGGTTTCTTCCTTCTTTCCTGTTTTTTTCCTGGGGGGACTTTCTCCTTATCTGAATCGAACATCTAAACAAAGAGGGCGTTGTATGTTGTACAGATTGTAAAGCCTGTTGAGGCTAATTTGGAATATTGGGCTGCATGAACAGTCTTGAAAACATGACCAATAGACGCGATTAATTAACCATGAAAGTTTATTTTCTACGTGGCTGAAATTCTGGTCTTCGGTCTAGATAGAAGCTGACCTAAAACATGATTTTACACGCAGCAAATGTAGAATTTCTGTTATCATGTCTGAGATAAAACCCCCTGGCATTTTCCCATATCACCCCTCCTTGCTTGCCTCTAAAATCTTTTGTAAAGTTACAACTTTTAGCCTCAGGCTTCATTACCCTGAAGGAAACTGGTTTGCAGCCAAGACATAGACAAAACACAAAACACGCAGCATCCAACTGATACATATAATTAGAGCTAAAAATAAACTCTTGTCAACCTCATAAAAGAAGCAATTAAAGTGGAGATGTGATGTGAGGTAAAGTAAACAGTGCTCGGCATGAGTACAAATGCAGATATGTTGGAACGTCTTGATAATAATACTGCTGGTTCCTCAGGACATTTATTTAATACTAAGCTCAAATATAGGGCTGGAACAATCGATCGAGTTAATCAGTCGAGACAAAAATACTTTTTCAAGCATGCCGAAAATTCTCCAGCTGAAGATTTACTGCTGTTCTCATTTTAATATCATGTTACGTGAGAGTTGTTGGGTCTTCTGCGAAGGTGTATCTTATTACTTTTGACGTTTGAGACCTTTCATCTTTACAAACAGCACATGAGATGCTCTTACAACACTTAATAAACATCTTCTTGAGATACTTTAATTACAAATCAAACATGTAATAAGAAAATGAAAATTGGTACCTTTCTTGTTGCTGGTTAGGATTTTTAAAATATATCCAAACAGCTCCAGAGATGTACAAACACTCTTGCACTGTAGAGGTCGTGTCTCGAGCCCTGACACTGTCACCTGTGATGGGCGTTTGCTCAGGCTGTGAAATATAAAGGTGTGTGTGTGTGTTGGTGTGTGTGTGAAGACGCACCACGCCCACTCAGCTCTCTCTGTGGCAGGTAAATGTGGCAGGACTGGTTCAGTGTGATACTCACAGAGAGTAGGTCAGATGACCACACACTCTCCCCTCAACCTCTTTTATTGTTCCATGTGTTAGTCAGGATGGGAACAAACACACTTCGTTGGGAGTGAGAAATATTACACCTACACTCACCTGTGAGACTGGATCTGATACGATGAACAAGATTCCTTGGCCATAAATGTGACTATGATTAACCAAAGCAAACAGCTGGAAAGCTTTGATACACCTAATGTACACAACATGTCTAACCCCATACAGCAGGCCCACAACGTTAGCAGCTAGCTGGTGAACATGGAGCAGGAATTACCAGCTGAAGAGCTAGATATCTGTCCTCAGGAGTTGGTGAACTACCAAAAAAGACTAAATTGGCTCTGTCTAATGTCATTTATTTGAATAGGGCCCCTCAACTGGCACCGTCGAGCCACCAACACATGGTTGTTCTGTAACGTGGATAGAAATTATTCAGAAACTCTACTACGAACTTCTACTACGTACAAATCCCAGGTTTCTGTAACAATTTGTCAGATGTAATGTAACATTAAGTTACTTAACATGAAGTGGCAGTCAGAGTTTCACTAACATTGCTAATGTGAACCAGAGACCATAACACCTGGTTGTAACATGCTACTAGCTAAACCCCTGCCGAAATGGGTTGACTTAATATAAACAAAGCTAACTGTGAAAATCAGGTAACTTAACTAACTACTACTTAGAGCTAATATACCTTTGTATCCAACCTTGATCCCCTTACAGTGCTTTTTAAGTGCTTTTCTTCATTTTAGAAGCCCGCTCTATTAGCTTACTGGCTAACGTGACCAGTGAGGGTGTTATCAACATGATAAAAATGCTAAAAACCCTCAAAACCGCACAGTAAATACTGCTAACAACATGTAAGCTAGCTGTGAAAAGCAAAAAAACTAACTTAAGAAGGGAAAGGTCAGTGTCACTACGGTTGAACGTAACGTAGATGTGGACACTAGCCTACACTGAGAAGTTGCTAGTTTTTCACAGTTTTTTAACTCTGAATGAAATATAGCTGGCTCTATAACTTTTTTTTGTGACTACCTTACTAGCCTGCAAGATGCTATGTGTAATAAAAATAAAGGTTTTAAGCAGTTGGCAAACACATTTTTCTAGTTTGTTCCCGTTTGTTTTAAGCTAGGCTACCCATGTTGTGAACTAACTCTGTGTCAGACAACAAATTAACCTTTTGTATTTTAATTTATCTATCAGACAAATTCATATGACATATGATACCATAAAACCACACATGATAATAATGATTTTTTTTTTTGTCTCACAAAAAAAAAAAAAATTGGCTTGGGAACACGGAACAATATCCTTTTCCCGCTCCACCCTGCCAGTCATTATTTCCGTCTTCATGCTGGTATCACAACTGAAAATAACTTGCCAAGAAATACCAAGAACTTCGCAGTGTTTGAAACACTGTGTGCAACAACGTGACCGGAGCTCAGTGATGGCATGAGAAATAAAATTAGCTCCTCATATCATCGCCTCGATCTGTACAAAGACTCTGCTGGAACGCTTTCTGCCACCTGCATGTGTCTTTTGCTTGATCAGCTCCCTTTCAACTCTTCGCTCACGGTCTGTGGTTGTGTTTTTGCGTGCATTCGTCTGTTTACTTTCTCCGTGCGTGAGCGTGTGTTTGTACCAGCGGCATTTCACATTGTCAAGTTAGTCATTCCTTTTGACAAATGAGGCGAAATCTCCAGAGGACGATAAGCTTAATCTCAGATAACGTGTACCCAAACAGGATGCTGGGCTTGGTTAAAAGCAACAATAACATTGTCCTTAATCGTGCTGTTGATTCAGCTTCTTGTTAATTACAACCCATTTTGATAACACTGACCCATATAATAACTAGGTTGTGTTGGGTGTTGGTCAGTTTTGGTTGGTTTATTGTACAGCAGTAGCACAAGTAGCATATTTTTTATTCCTCCATGCTAGCGACAACCATGGCCGTAGGAATTATGTTTGCAGAGTTGTCGGGCCATCCTTAGGATTATTGTGAACACGATGTCTAAGGAACATTTTGGGGACATGACTGAAAATTTGGCACAAATGTCCACTTGGACTCAAGGTTTGACAAAGTGTTACAATAAACTAAATCTGTTTTGTTTTATAACCCAAGAATTCATACGTGAGCTGGACTGGCATTCAAACAGCGCCCAACAATCCCCTTTAATTCAGTCATACTCAATCCAATATCATATAAAACATAATCAAATCTAGATCTGGATTGTTTTTGAGATCTGCATAAAATTGTACTCAATCATAGATACCAGACGCCTAAAAGCTCATGATGTTTTTCATCAAGATCCGTGCTTACAATATGAATGATTATAACCAAGCACGAAAAACAAATACTCAAGAAAATGTTACTCATGATAGCACTTATCTGCTGCTTGAGTATATGTAGCCTACTTTGTCAACCTTGTAATACACGTGTGTTTTACTCAGCACGTGTTGCAGAAAATTTGGCTTCAGGTCAATGTCGCTTCAATTAAAAAAAAAAAAAACCTGTACTATCTGTTCATCAGCAGTACCAGCAGTGCTTTTCCTCTTGTACATTCCGCACCGTCGCAGCCAAGCATAAACTGCACCTGCCTTGACATTTGACACACATTAGCTGATGCCAAGACTTGAACTTGTTTTCTACAATCCTTGTAAATGAGGTCATGATGTGATGGCATTCAGTTCTTTAACGTGGTGAAAATGGAAGCCGCACAGTTTTACGTGCAATAACAGCAATAACAGATCATTTTTGGACACTTGAGGGAAGCATAAACAAGTTGTGAACGCTACACGGTGACACATCTTCACATTTTTAAGTTGATATTGCAAACTCGCTGCAGTCTGCAGTTACGCAGCAACGTTGGCATCATTCGGAGTTATGAGTCCAGTATTCACACTATTATAGCTCTGATTTTGGACACCTGCATGTTAGCAACTAGCTGTATGGTGTTAAAGAAGTGTACGTTTTTTTATCTTGTTGTTTGTGAATCTTCTTAATGTTGCTGTATTCATTAATCTACATGTAACGTAGCTAATGTTGGTATAACAGCACCTAGATAGTAGTAATGTTAACTTGCTCATCCGTCGTTTTATTTTGGGACCTCTGAATCCTGCGTTAATTCATTAAACTGCTCTTTCAAGCAGCAAGGATGACGATTTTTTATTTGTTTTATTGGCTAGCACGAAAGTTAGCAATCAGTGCAGACAATCTGAGGTAGCGTGAGCATCTGTGAGAGAAGGTTCTGGTATTTTTCAAGTTGACACACTTCCCATGACCTTTGTAACTCAATTTGCTGTGGTAATTTTCCACTCGTCACTTCTGTTGATGTCAAAATTTGATGGATTACAAAAATTCACATTTTCATGTTCCCCTCCGGATGAAACGTAATAACTCAACTGTTAATCTAGTGCCATCAACAGATCCAATTTTAAAAATTGTCTTGTCTATCTGACGACATTCCCTTCTAAGCTCTACTTCGTCTTTAGCCCTAATTAGCAGATGTTAGCATTCTTACATGCTAATTTAAAATGGTAAAAAAAAATAGACTAAGAATTATACCTGCCTATAGTTCTATTACGTGCAATATCTGACTAAATGTGACTAAACTGAAACTTAAATTCTGAGTCAAGTGTGACCTCGTTAACACACCATTGGCCTAGTATTTGACTCAGAGAGCCTGGAGGCATCCCTGGTATCCCTTTCGGGGAAGTCACAGTGACAGATGATGAGCCTACTTGAGATCACAATAGATCACCCTATGCATGCAAGCGTGTCAGTGGTGTCAATGTCACACAGAACAATACAGAAAAAACTTTCTACAGATCTCTGACAAGTCACTTGTGAGTTGCCAGAGGCTCGCTGTCCATTTCTGAGTGGCTCTTTAAAGGCTAATGTCAACTAGCTAACATTCTCACAATGAGAATACCAACATGCTGATGTTGGGCAGGTAAAACGTTAGCTTGATAAGATTTGCTAGTTAGTGCTAAGCAACAAAGTAGGCTGACGAGTGTCATTAATTTTAAGTGATTCAGTGTGAAATTACTGGTTCATACACACATTATTACAACATTGCAAACCCAGGAAGAATTTCTAAAAGGCAATTATTTTATTTCACATGAGACAAATGGATCTGTATTTCCTATAAAACAGGAATCAAAATAAAAGCAATGCAGATTCATTTGGCAAAATTTCAGATGAGTGACGCATGAAGGAAATTTCTATCTGACAAATCTTCTTTCTGTTCTGCTGTTGAGGAGCTTCTGCCAAAAACCTGGGCTGGTACACGTATGATGGATTAAGTAAGATAACTAAACGATACGTTGATTGTTTTAAAAAAAACAAAAAAAAAACACGTTATGTTCCCAAGCTAAAATGGTTGTGGAAATGGCAGATAGTAGACTTAAAAGCATCGTTTCTTTTTCAAACCCACAAGGTTTACAATCCCATGTTCACTGTTAAGTCATAGTCAAATCCCTGTTGAGAGTTCTGAGTTTCTGGTTTGAGTGCAGTCGTTCAATTTCAATATTATTCCCTCACTGTCAGCGGTGCAGCGAACCTCCTAGCTAGAAAGAGTCGGGAGCCAATATGGCTTAATATGAAATCAAGTCTCCACATTTGCTGATGACTGATTGTTCTACATTCCCTCCACGAGGGCTTTCTTCTTCTTCCACAGAGGCTTCTTCTGGACCTCGGCTGTGTTGCTGTAGGTGCAGTCGACGCTGCTGGCTCTCTTCATCTGGTACATCACCTTAGCTGCTTCATCAGAGAGAGGCTGCAGAAGATAAATCATTGTGTAAGTGATGTTCTTTAATTTAAACAAATATATTTAAGTTTTGTCTAACTATTCCCTACGTTTAAATTACATCCGTTATTTGGGGATATTCTGCTCAATAACAGACAAACACTTTTACCATCTTTTCACATTTTCTGTAAATTATGGTTTTCTATAACTTTATGATAAAATTATTTAGGTTGTGGCTTCAACCAGGTTTTCTACCTCTTGCTGTGCTGTATGTCATTTGTTGTCCTTGTTATCACAATATTTTTTTAGAATCTAAACTAAATACAAACACGACCTCTGAGATAATAATAAAGTGTGATATAACTGCTAAAGACACAAAATTGTTCCTGAAGAACTTCAAATTACTGAATATTACCGTCATTGATTAAACAATCAAATGCTGACCTGGGATTCTGTGGTGATGTCATCACAGATTGTCGACATGGCGTTCACCCAGTTGCCGTAGATACTCTCCTCCTGTTGGATTGGCCTGTGCTTACTGTGTGGCAGAGAGAGGACGTGTGAGAACAACACCTTGAATACACACAGACATATTTACATATTCGGGTGTGTAAATGAGTCATACTTAACAAAAGTTTTGGAATTGATCCAGCAGACTGTGTGAGCTGGCAGCTGTGACAAGACGGCACTGGTTGCCACATCCTTATGGGAAACTCTCAACCTCAGATTTATGTCCGATAAAAGGGCTTGTTTTTGCCTCTGATAGGCTGAGGAAATAAATTCCTACAGTGCTAGACCTTTTTGTTGAATAATAAGATCCTTTTTGTCTCCACAAACACAGAGAGAGGAGTCTGGAGTCTTTTATTTCTAAAGTCACGGCTGAATATTTAACTGATTTTGAAATTCTTGATGAGGCAACAACTGAAACAACTCGAGATGTCAGGGCGAGACTTGAGGGAGTCTTGTGTTTCTTATCACCAAAAAGAATGTAATTATTTAGAGAGATCATTTTATGCTAATTTTCACGTTCACAGTTTTTTGTGGGTCCTAGTAGAATAGGTTTACATACTTTGATTAAAATAAATTTCATATAGTGCATTGCTGCAGTGTCCCTTTTCACATTATCTTGAATTCTCCGTTGTAGCTACAGAGTTAGACATCAAAAGTCCTTGTCTTATACTCTTAATAGGTTTTTATCCGTCATCTGCCCTCAGAGCGAGTTAGAGTGAAGTAAGAGGTCAGAGAGTCAGTACCTGATTTGGTCCACCAGGTCTTGCTGGGCTTTAAGTTGCCTCTGTGCCTCCTGCACTCGACCCTCCATGGTTAAACTGGCACAGAGTTGAGCACAGTGAACGCCAAGGACCGCCATGTTGAGGCTACCAGTTGAAATTCGACTTTAGACCGAGGAAATAAGAAAAATAAAAATAAATGACTGTCTGCCTAAGACAAACACAACAAATCACATTCCTGACAATCAAGAGAATTACTTTTTTGAGTATATACATCTCACTAGTGTTGAATATCTGATAAAATAATGTTGAAACATGACTGAGAACAATTTTTGATACTCTAAAGATCAGTATTCAGTGTTTACCTGCTGGTAGCAACTGGCCGCTGTTCGGTGATGATGCGAGTGACTTTTTGTAGGTCTCTGGTCTTGAAGCTCAGCTGAAGTTGGAATGGAAGTGTGTCCCTCTTGAGAAAAACTGTCACACACATCAACAGACATTATATGTTTTGATAACAGTTTGTTATATACAGTTATAAGTGAATTCTGGCATTTGGTTCCTCTCAAAGTATCTAGTACCAAATTTAATTTGTTAAATATGTCCAATTCTTTCTTTTGTCATATGCTCACATTGGCTAACAGGACTCACTACTGAGTTTGAGTCCCCATAATGTCAATAGGCTTGCAGGTCATGGTCCCCACTATGTCAGTGGGCTGGCAGGTCCTGGTTCCCACTATGTCGGTGGACTGGGAGGTCCTGGTTCCCACTATGTCCTGGTCCCCACTATGTTGGTGGACTGGCAGGTCATAGTCCCCACTATGTCTGTGGACTGGCAGGTCATAGTCCCCACTATGTCGGTGGACTGGCAGGTCGTAGTCCCCACTATGTCGGTGGACTGGCAGGTCATGGTCCCCACTATGTCTGTGGACTGGGAGGTCGTGGTCCCCACTATGTCTGGTGGACTGGCAGGTCATAGTCCCCACCATGTCTGTGGACTGGCAGGTCATAGTCCCCACTATGTCTGTGGACTGGCAGGTCGTAGTCCCCACTATGTCGGTGGACTGGGAGGTCATGGTCCCCACTATGTCTGTGGACTGGCAGTTCGTGGTCCCCACTATGTTGGTGGACTGGCTGGTCGTGGTCCCCACTATGTTGGTGGGCTGGCAGGTCATGGTCCCCACTAAGATTATGTAGGCTGGCAGGTCATGGTCCCCACTATGTCGGTGGACTCGGAGGTCATGGTCCCCACTATGTCAACAGAATATGGCAAAGCTGACTATGTAAGTATCATAACACCTGACTTACCACCCATAAACTCTGGTTTCACGGCAAATTGAATGGTGAGCTCCAACCCTTTGGTCACGTTCCCTATCGTTTTCACCAGTTTGTGATTATTTTCATCCTCATAAGGAAAATACCTGCGTAGAAAGGCGAGAGAAGGGAATTTAAAATTATCTTAAAAGAACAAATGAATAGATAGGAGATACATGCACGATATGGCAAGGGAGAAATTAGGAACAGAAAGCACGTAATTCAGTATATTATCTAGAATATTAGCCATGTTTTGGGACTGCTAAAGTGTTAGCATGGAGCAGTGGACTATGCTCTTGTGATTGGTGTGTCAAGTCACCACTCACACTCCATCAGGAGCGAGCAGCGTTGCCGTGACTCCCGTAGCGAGCACATTGTCGATGGAGGCTAACTGGATCTCTGTTGCAACGGTACCGATGCTAACCATGTTCACCTGTGAAAAGAGAAGGAACAGGAGTTTATACTTCAGTCAAGTTTCTGACTTCATACTATTAACAAACATACTTAAAAAACAGATTCTAACATCGAAACAAAATGCATCGCTATGATAGATTAGCAAACTCAAACAAGTTCCAAGTCTCTGCAAATTAAAAGTGAGAGCCATCGACTGCATGAATAGAAATCAAACAAGACTAAAGCCTTGCTTCCTCTTCAAATGTTTGTTTGCAATGAAGATTTGTTTCTCAGTGTTTGCATTTATATTCATGTGACTGTGTGTGTCTCACCCTTCCTCCAGTAGTGTCTGCAAGTCTTCCAACATCAGCCAAGGAACAATCTGTCCCCTCAAAAGTCATGACTGATATTATGACTCTGTGAGAAGACAAGAAAGAGAATACTTTTAATTTCATTTATACATTACAAGACATGAATGGTCCTCATAAAAACTGTGTGTGTGTATGTGTGTGTGTGCATCCTCACCCACTCCCCACAGCCTGCTGAGCCAGCTGTTGGTAGAAATAAGGAGTCAGAGAAGAGGACAGAGACGTGGTGTCCTCCATCGTACCCAGTCCGATGTTGGCTCGGCCGTCAGTGCACAGAATCACCTGCAGAACGCAGAAGATCAGGGACGTCATCACCCACAAAGACTCCCAAATTTGACAAAATATACCTTTAGACTCACTCACCTTTGACCCGGGGTACCTCGACGCCATCGCCACCGAGGCTAATGCTGCAGGACCGAGACTGGTAGCCCCGTGCTCCTTGAGGCTGATCATACAGAAATATCAAAAGATTACATTTCTGTACCACAAGGGTTGTTTTTTAACGCACATACACACACTCCATCATCACTTACTCTTTGATCCTATGTACGAGTTGTTGGTGGGTCTCGGCGATGCAGTGTGGGATGCTGTAAGCCACGCTCTGCTCCCATATATGGTCGTAGTCGACCAGCGCCCAGTCCCTGAGAGTGACAGGTGTACTGGTGCCATCGCCGTATATCACAACCTGTAGACGACAGATGCATGAGAAGTAGGTTATTGATTGATACCCATTAACCACTAACCTACTTAAATACGGCATCTTTTGAGTCTTTCATTCTCTAACCTAACGTTGTTTCATCCCACAGTCTGGCAACTTAAAAACCCTGAAAAACACCTCTAAACTTCTCATACAATATTTAATTGTGACTTCTAAAAAGCAGACATCTCTACTTGTGACCTCTTGTCACACTTTATGAGCTGTGGAGGACAAAAGTGGCGAGTAGCTTTACCAAAAAGTAACTTTCCCCTTTCAGACTACTTGATTTTCAGACACCTGAAGATGTAAAATAATGTTTTATGTCCAAAGAAAAGAGAAAAGAAAACATCCCTTAAATCATGTTGTAACACAGTTAAGTAAAATTATACAGATGAAAAGCAAATAAAGTTATTAAATGTAAGTTTGAATGATAGACAAAATGACAAGCAAGTATTAAATGATAACTTAATTTAAAATGGAGAGAATAATTTCTCCTCTACCTCATCGTTGAACGTGACCAGAGCCACTCTCCTGTGGGGGGACTGCTGCAGGAGGGTTGACAGCGCCCTCTGGAGGGCATCCTGCATCCCCTGAGAAAAACAAAATATGTCTTTTAATACCACCACCAATATGTCCACCATGTTTATTAAACGGATCGTTAAAGAGTGCAAACACCAAATCAGAAACTCACCTCCAGTCTGGATATGTACGTCTTAGATCCACTGCTTGATGTGACCTGAAAGGAGGCAAACACGTTAGGAAGAAGAAGAAGAAGAAGAAGAAGAAGAAGAAGAAGAAGAAGGATGATCTGGGTACATCCTCTGAACACTCACCTCTGTGGTGACGCTCATGCTGCCAGAAATGTCCACACAGAACACCACCAGCGTGTCCTCCAGGTTCTGGTAGTCGTCGTCGCTCTGACTGGGCAGGTAAAGGTCGTCGGTGTGCACACCTGCACGCTGCCCGACACACACTCTCTGCACGCTGTCGTTCACACTGTTCTCACGTCCGCAGAACTCACACAGCCACATCTGAGCGAGACGAAGGGAAGATGTAGGCATTGATTAAGTACTTACTTGTTTATTTATTTCATTATTTTGGCAGTTTCAAACCTCCATAAATGACTCACAGAAGAAACAGCAAAATAAAAAAAAGACACATTAACAAAAACTACCCAACTACATTACTAAGGTCAGAAACTGCATTCAAAAAAAAAATAAATAATTAAGTAAATAAATGGCTAAATATATAAATCAATATGTAATTAAATGCACGAAAATATTTTAAAAATATTTAGGAATCAATTCATGTATAAAATGTAACATAATACAGAAATAAACATTTATTTTTTTTTAAATAAATAGGGAGGAAGTTCAAATGGAAAATATTATAGAAATAAATAAAAATGTATAAATCAATTTAAAAGTCTAATAAAATAAAGAAAAAAATCACGGGAAATTTTATAAAAATATTTAGGAATCAATTCATGTATAAAATGTAGCATAATACAGAAATAAATATTTATCAAAAAAATAGGGAGGAAGTTCAAATGGAAAATAATATAGAAATAAATACAATTTTATAAATCAATTTAAAAGTCTAATAAAATGAATAATTAAATCAAAAAATTCACGGGAAATTATAAAAGTTCAATAAATACAAAGGCAAATTAAAGCAGAAATATTAACTAATGTCACATTTTATAAATTATTTGTTATTTTTGGAACATTCAATCATATATAAATGTATTTATTGAGCCATGTATTTATTTATTTAGATTTTTTTCTATTTTGGCAGTTTCAGTCCTCATCGAGACTGCAGAAAAGAGCAGGTGGAAGAAATGACCACTCACGTTCTGCTGCAGAGAACTCAGACACGACAAGGCTGCACTACATTTCCCACAAATCACTGGGCTCTGGAACGTCTCCAGGCCCGAGGCTGCAGACAGAAGGAGAAAAAAATAATAAGAGGTATGAAAAAACAAACAATCGAACAGGTATGTGTGTTCGTGCGTGTTTGTGCATCTGACCTTGGCTGATGTCGACCAGTTTCCCGATACTGAGTAAGACGACGTTGACGTTGGACTCCAGCCGACTTTCTCCTTCCAGCTTGTCAACTGAGTAAACGGCACAAAGGAATTAAGAAGGCAAACAGCAGATATAACTTTGAAAGACTCGTGATTTACTTTGCAGGAGTCTGAGAGCAAACGGGACTCACGTCTGGGCGGGACCGGAGGAGGGAAGGAGGGAGGTCGAAGTGGAGGCTGGGAGGGAGGAAGAGGTGGAGGCTGGGAGAGAGCACGAAGAGGATGCTGGGAGGGAGGAAGAGGCGGAAGAGAAGTAGGCCGAGGCTTTCTGAAGCGACGAGGAGGCAGCGGCGGAGGAGCCGAACCTGTAGACAGAAAGAACAAACCTTCTAGTTATTTCCCAAAACTAAAAATCACAAGAGAAGTCAAACTTATCTGCTCGAACATAGGCTGCAATCGTTAGCATGCCGAGCTAACTTCCTCACTTCCATGACCTCCAACCACAACGAGCCTTTCAAGAGGTGACATTTAATGCAGTGTTGTTGCTGTTGAGGTTCAAGCTAACGTTAGCAGCTCCTTCCTGCTCTTTCTTGGGGTGAATCTCTTTTTTTTCAACAAAAATTCTCACATATTGCCCCTTTAACATTTTGAATTCAGTCGTTTGACGCGTAGCGAGGTATTTTACGTCTGTGACATGTCTGCTTTTACCGAGGTGAAAGACCAGAGTGCTTCTTTTACTCCCACGTCGTGTTTTTGTGGTCAGAAACGGCCTCGGTTGACATCGTCGTCGCACCGTTCAGCGATCAGAAGAGGATTTAATCAACTGATATGAAGCGCGGCTTTGTTAGTTCTTGAATAATTAAGACACATATGACCACTATCTCTGTGTGCGGGCTTCCCCTCGTTGAATCGCTATCTGCACATCTTCACAGTTCTTCTTCAGCTCTTTTTTTGCAAGCAAGCCACACACACACACACACACACACACACACACACACACACACACACACTACTTCTTTATACGCTTTCCTGTTATTTCACTGCAATACTCTTGAGGATGTGAAGAACTCTCGAGACAGAAAAACAACAGTTTAGATACGTTGACCTTTATGGATGTGGTGGGTTTTTGCATGTGTGTGTGTGTGTGTGTAACCGTCACACGGCCGTGGATGCCGGGAAAATGAGCTCACGAGGGCAGATTTATGGTAAAAAGTCGACTTCTTCGCTGGTAGAGGCCTACAGCGACGTGTAGCGCAGCCTGTCGTGCCACATGTAAAGAAGCTGGCAGCACTTGTAACATGATGCATGTTGGGTGTTTTTTTTCCGGTGGTTTCTGAGGTGGAGGGTGTGTTAGATTCTCTCGCTCGTTAAGATATAAAACAATCCTTTGTGGCTCTAAAGAATGTCTGAATGTCAAATAACTGGTAAATATGTTTCAATATTGGAATAAAATCATAATAAAGAAGTGATTTAGTGCTCACACGATTGCACGAGGACTATCATCAGTGTTTTGTTTTATGAATTTATGTATTAAATTCATGTTAATGTGTGTTTTTAGACACTCGGTTGAAAAATAAATTTAAAAAACTTTCAAAATATTATCAAACAATAATTTAGTGGCACCCTGGGGACTATCTCAGGGTGAAGACCCGAGAGAAAGACTGAATTAAACGGCACAAATAATCAAATTACTAATAAAAGCAAAGGGAAGCTGGCAAGGTGAGAATATCCTACTTACTGTCACCTGTCCAACTCAGGAAAACGCTCTTATTTTGAAATATAGAACATGACATCGCCATGATTTTAGTAAAGTAAAGAGTTAAGAGTAAGTGTTTCACAATAAAAGCATTAAATGTCAAACAGTCAGGTCTGTAAAAACACGTGAGCACCAAAATAAAACTGAACAGAACAGAAATAAATAATAATAATTAAAAAAAGAAGCTGGCAAGGTGAGAATATCCTACTTACTGTCATCTGTCCAACTCAGGACAACGCTCTTATTTTGAAATAAATAACAGACATCGCCATGATTTTAAGTAGGTAAGGAAAAAGTAAAGAGTTACCAAGGTGCTACACGATAAAAGCATTAAATATCAAACAGTCGGGACTGTAAAAACACGCGAGCACCAAAATAAAACTGAGCAAAACAGAAATAAATAATAAAGAAAAGTACATTTATTGACTCACCTTCTCCATCAGGCCTCCAGTTACACACAACATGACTGCAGGCAAACTCCATCTGAGACACACAAAGAGAGAAAAACACTTTTTCAACTTCCCTAAATGAAAACAAAAGAAATATCAGATGCAGCAGTAAGACGACGGCAGATCAGCTTCCTGGTACGGTGGATGTATTGTCACCATGGCAACCGAGGCCTTGATCAGCTTATTTTTCTAGTTAACAGGTGGGTGAGTAAAACCATGACAGCCGTCGCTTCCTGTTTGAACTGTGAGGAGAACAGCACGGTAAATAAAGGGCACACAGGGTCATATTTAATGTTGATAACACGTATATAATACGTTTGAATCAGTTGATCTGACAGAGCAGGAAGTAAATCTTTTTATCTGAACTGACACGGAAATGTTTAAGATTATTTAGGTTTTGTGACACAACAGGAAGCAGAAGCAGGTCATCATTAGTCGTTAAAGGGAGCAAACCTCCGACTGTGCTGCACGTCTCAAACCAAGAGGTCACCACAACGCTGATAAATAAACCATATATAGATTATAGATTTATTAACACGCGCTTGTTTCAGCTTCTAAAATGTGTTTTTTCTGTTTTAATATACAGCAAGTTAAATATATTTATATATACTGATACACAGACCAGATAATCTATGATCTGAATCAGCTACTAGCACGTTAGCGACACCTCGCTAACGGCAGCTATAGTTAGCAGCAGTTACCGAAACCAGGGGAGCGCTGGTGTTTATACCGCTACCTGGTTAGCATGCTAACTTCACTAGGTATCTCTGCAACACAATTAATGTTAAAACTGCTATTTATGCACAGTCTGTTCATTGGTTGTCAGCTACAGTTCTCACACATTGCCCCTTTAACGTTTCTAATTCGGTCGTTGGAGGTATTTTATGACAATGAGACGTCTAATTTTACCTCAAGTGAGAGACCAGGGTGCTTCTCTCACTTCTCTATTTAAGCATTTTAACCTCCCACGGCATGTATTTGTGGTCATAAACTGCTCGGTCGGCATTGTTCATCGCACCGTTCAGTGATCACATGAGAATTCGGTCGACTGAAATGAAGTAGGGCTTCATTCTTGAATAATTAAGACACACATGACGGCCTTTTTCTGTGTGTGGACTTCCCCGTGTTGAAGTGCTATTTGCACATCTGATACATAATCATTTTCCCTCATTGTTCCTTTAGAAGTGAACCCAAACGAGGCTCACACGAGGATGTTTTAAAGGACACCTGTGGATATTTCCAGGCTTTTTTGTGCAGTCAAAAGCGGGAGATTTTTTAAGGAGGCGCAGACATTTTCTGGGTTTTTGCTGGCGACCACTTCACCGGAAGTCGGACCATCTCACTCACAAAAAAACAGGTATTTTAACCCAAACCATGATGTTTTCTTAACCCTAACCAAGTGTTTTCTGTCTGTTAACCTGAGCAGAGCATTAGCGCAGCGTCGTGTCGAGAGAGAAACAAAAGAAATTCAACCTAAACAAACGTGAGTTGCAGCACAAAGAAACAAACTTGACTAACATTTGTTCTGGTGATTGTGTTTTTTATACTCAAGCACTTTTCTATTACTCATTAACTAATCTTATTCCATCTGTTCTACATCAGAGCCTTGTATAAACTGTACCCAATGATTATGTACACTCCTTATTAAGCTTCTTATGGATGGAAATCACCAACGTTTTCCACAGATATTCGCTTTTCTAAAGCTTTGTAGTCATTTTAAAGTCAAACAGTGAATGTCTCACTTGCACCATATATTTAATTTTTTGGTAAATTACAGTTTAACCACATCTGTTGCGTCGTTGGTTAATATATCTAATTCTAAAGACCCATTTTTGACACTTTAAACAACTTTAAAACAGCTGAAAACATAAAATAACATGTCAGGAAACTGGTGTGTTTTATTGGCAGCTTGTCAGGCAGGTTGACTGATGACTCTGCGTTATCTAACCACAGTCTCAAACATGTAAAAACACACACGACTCACGATTCTCTTCGTATCTCAGCGTGGCAGCGAGGACAACTGATAAACACACATTTAAAAACAAGAAGCAAATTACCTTTGCTGGTGTCTGTGTACAGCAGAGCTGCTTAAACTGAAAGCGAGTGTTTTGTGCCGCAGCAGGTTTATGATGTGTGTGTGTGTGTGTGTGTGTGAGTGTGTGTGGGCGTGTTCAAAGTCTAACCAGCAACACTTTGCTCGTCAGGAAGTTGCGAGGGCTCGAGTTCGGTCGAGAGAAATGAAAGCTAAGAGGAAGAGATGAAGAAAAAATGAAGACGGAGATTGTTATCACGGTGAAACCAAAGAAAGAAAAACCCATGAAAATGATTTCTGATCCGTCTGATCGGAGCTTTTACCTCTCGAGTCAGAAACATTTGCACTTGTCTCATTGTGTACACAGTAAAACCACACATGGACATATTATATACTGTGTGATATTTATTTTATAAGTCAGGATTAACACTGTGGTATCAAGAAAGTGCATTTTAATCATTTTACAGCGTGATATGTATAAAATATACGTCTTAAAGGAGCAATCAGTCAGAGTTCAAGTTGGATTGTCTAGTTGTTCCCATGTAGTGTCACCTGTGTAAATCTAGTTACGAGTATCTAAATCTGTTTTTATTCTCTATTTCATTAGTAGTAACGAGGAATGTTCATATCGTGATTCAGCCAGAACTACAACAAGTAAAACTACATCATCATTCAGATCAATAAGTCATTTTTTCAAGTCTTGCTAAACTTTCACAGTATCTCTGAGCTTGTTAATCAAATTTAAAGGATCATAACAGTGTTTTTTTTTCTTGTTTTTGACCATTTTCTTTAAATCTTGTGTGTTCTACGAAAGCACATCATCAGCTTTTAGATCCTTTAGGTCCCTGATTTCCCCGTTTCTGTTCATTTACCGTTCTGGATCTCATCAACTCATCAAGTGATCACGAAAAAGTGCAAAAACTTGAAATGTGATTCTAAGAATTGTGTCGCTCAGGTCATTATACTGTCTGCCGGATCACTTCTGCCCCTCCAGGGTCTCCAGCACGGCTTTAAAGATGGCGGCCACAGCCACGGCGCCGGGGTCGGGCAGGGTGAGCCGCTCGGCTGCGATGTAGCTGGCTCGCCCCGCCTTCGCTGTGAGGTTACGGGTCGACTCCGCCCCCTGTGCTGCTTTCTGGGATGATGCAAACAATCAGATTTAGGGGAATATATGATGACAAGCTGCGTGTTGTCAGTGTTAGAATAAAAAGTATGTTAACGTACCTGAACAGCAGCCTGTAGAACAGCCAGCTCTCCACCAGGTGGTGCTGTGGTCAGCTTCATCAGCTCATCCACTGCGGGACACAAAGCATCCAGCTAGACAGGAAGTGAAACATAAACAGAGACGTAAAGAGCTTTACTGCTGGTGAGATTATAAGCAAACAGGAAATAGTTAAAGTTGCACTACGTAACCTTTTCACTATCAGTTTTGGTTTTATAGACAATATTGTTGTGAGACTTCTACGTGGGCCTCTGTCCCTGTTTAAAGGCCCATAAAAAGTTGCATAATGCTCCTTTAAATTAGAAGAGAAACGAGAAATTAAAACTCTCTGACCATCGTTCTGTCTCCAGGGTCAGCACCACCGTATCTGAAAGACAGGAGATGTTGCACAATGTTTATATTCATCTGAACTATTTCTTTTTATTTATTCAACTTTAAAATCTATAAATATAAAATCATCCTGTCACTTCTCTTTTCTATATTTTAAAGATATTATGTCTCAAATGTTTTCTATTCAGCCCTCAACATTTAATAGAAAACCACAGAACCACACACACACTCATACAAAGTGTACCTCCTCATGGCCTGTGTCCCAGCATGCATTGCGCTCGCCCATGCTGCGGCGTCGCTCCGCCCCTCCGTCACATGACCGGCCGCTGCAGTCAGGAACAAACTGTACACCTGAAAACACACAAGGAGATGAGTGTGTGGAAATGAAAGTGTGGAATATGACAAAATGTGGGAAACCTACCGCTCCCGAGGACCCGCCCATCTTCTCCTGCACCAATCCGGCGAGGACTGACAGCAGTTTCCCGGGGCAACCAGGGACCACATGACCCCCGAGCCACTCCTGGATGGCTGAGTGACAGCATTAAAAGTGTGATTAGGAGAAACGTCATCGTGCTGATGTTGACGCCACACTGTGACTTACCTCGGGCGGCCTGTGCGTGAGTGTTCCCACAATCTCCGTCCCCGGCTGCACGGTCCAGGGAGTTCAGTTCCTCCTGCTTCTCCGACAAGGTGGAGCAAATTCTCTCCAGCGCTTTACGCATCACAGGACTCAGAGGGCCTGGAAGAAACCACGAGCCGACATATCGAGAAACTTTCATGACAAAGGATGACACACTGTAGGTAACCATGGAAACCAACCCTCAGAGTGCTGGTCGTCCTGAGGCCGCGTGCTCGCAGCTTGAGGCTCCGTCATGTAGCTGCGTCCGCTAACACACACACTGCTGAGGTTTGGCCAGGCGGGGGCGCTGGTCTTCACATCTGTTTGGGATAAAGGATGTTAAATATCTTTGAGTGTGTGTGTACATGTAGTCTTGTCCTTCTACCACTGTGAGGACTGCGTAACATTTTAGTCACTGTGAGGACATTTTTGTGAAAGGAGGACATTTTTTTGTCCAGCTTAAATCGTCAATTTCTCATTTCTGTTTATGTTCGAACTAAATAAACAAGATATTATGTGTTAATTAGTGAGCTTTACAGGCAAAGCTAGCTGTTTCCCTCTGTTTTAAGTCTTTATGCTAAGCTAACACACAGGTATAATAGTGATAATGATCTTCCTATCTTACTCTTAGAAGGACGAAAAACAACATACCTTCCAAAATGTTGAACTATTCCTTTAAGAATAGGGTTAGTGTTGATGCTGATGTCTGTACAGGCTTACCAAACAGTCTCAGCGTTTCCTGGTCGGCCTTCATCAGACTCAGCGACACTCCCGTCATCTCCAGTGATGTCATGAACGACCCGGACATCACCCTGGCGACCACCACACCACGACCCTCTGTAACCGTAAAGACCCGCCAGTTTTATTCTGCTACGTCCTCAGAGAGCTGGGATTATGTTCTTTTTTAGTATTTAAGACGAGCAAATGAGTCCATAGTTACCCAGACACATGATGGCCGCTCTAGTAACCACGGCCATCTCCAGACACGACAGAGCTCCCAGGTTGTTCACACACACGACCACATTGTCTCCTGTAGAGAAGACGCACTGAGTTTAAATACAAAATTGGCTGCACACTTTAAATGTTAAATACATTATACACTCAGAGGACCTGACTTCAGAGGCAGATGTGATCGGCTGTCAGGGTTGCTCATGTGATCGATCATGGTCTTCACCACCTCATCTGCAGACGCCACCTGACAAATAGACAAATACATGAAAATATAAACAGAAAAAGGATCATCGGAGAGTAGATTCAGGCTGGTAATGGCTCGATCTGAATCACCTTTGACCTTTTGATTCCAGGTTCACCGTGGATTCCTGAAGAAGATGGAAAACACCAGTCAGCATTTAAAAATTCCAGAGTTCACAACAATTTTCTCCCATCATTCATCATTCTTAGTTTTCTTCTCCCTCTGTCCTTCTTAGATACCCTTTAAAAATGGAAAAAAGTTAACCCTCCCTCTTTTGCACAATTCCACCTTTCCTCCTCCTCCTCCTCCTCCCATCTCTTCATCGTCCCTCACCCAGTCCCAGCTCCATGTCTCCTGGCGGCAGCTCGAATGAAGGCAGGCAGCCCGGGACGCTGCAGGGAGACAGACTCACCCCCAGTGTGCCTGCAACACACACACACACCAACAAGATTCACGAGGAAAAACATTTCAGAATTTTTCTACTGAGGTTCGAGAACAGAAAAAACAGACTCACCGATCCCCTTCAACACCTCCGTCACCTTGGAAACAATCTGGTCCAGTGGGCGGCCTTCTTCTGCCAAAGCCCCTGCCAGCTGACAGTGAACAAAAACCGTCAGTCCAACAGTGTCTGCTCAGGCCCGTGAGAGATAACCAATCAGAGAAGACTGGTTATACAGGGGCGGGGCCTTAAAGAGACAGGCACTAAAATGGAGCGTTCAGACAAATGGTGAACAGAGGAGAAAAATAATGTGTTTTTTGAACATTACAGCCTGAAAACATTTTCTAGTAGATCCTGAAAATGAGCGTTGAAATAGTTGTTGTTTACCTTGTGTATGAAGACGGTGCCACACAGGCCCCTCCTCCCGGCCTTACTGGGTTGGTCGAAGGCGCAGTCCTCTGCAACTATCACCATGTCGACAGTGGCGCCGTGGTTACGGGCCTGCTCTGCCGCCAGTCCGAAGTTGAGGCGGTCGCCGGTGTAGTTCTTCACGATGAGAAGCACTCCGGAGGCTCCTGTGGAGGGAGGAGGGATGTTGTTCTTTGATTTATTGTCATAAAAATCAATACGTTTTATTCCTTTTAAGACGATTTTTGAAACCACGAGACCCCTTTATGGCTTTAATAAGTAATTAGATGAAAGACCAATCAATACACATGGTATATACTGCCGTACATTACCTGCATTGTGCAAGGAGAGAATAGCAGCCAGGATGCTAGCAGGAGGCGGCGATGCAAATACTCCACCTGCTACAGCTGCTGACAGCATACCTGCTCCAACATAACCTGGAGACACACGACGACTCATGAGGAATAAGAGCTGGGATACTTAAAGACAGCCACTTTATTTAAATGTTAAGTCCTACCTCCGTGTGCCGGCTCGTGTCCGGACCCCCCTCCAGACAGCAGGGCCACTTTGCCCTTCAGGTTGTCCAGGTCGGACCGGAGCACGACCCTGTGGCCCTTCAGCAGGGAGAGGCCGCCGCTGGCCCTCACCAGGCCGTAGAGAGCCTCGTCCACACAGCTGTCGGCCGAGTTTATCAGCTTCTTCTTTGGCTGAGAGAGAGAGAAAGAAAAGACTTAAATACAAACATTACAAAATACTTGTATATCGTGGTAGTCAAATCTAAGTCCTCTCTGTGAACGCATTACAGTGATATATTACTTTTACTAACGCATTACCAGTAATACTTCATTAATATATTACTAGTTATGTCACTTAACGTGTTACAATCTGCGTTACCGACTGGCGTAAAGAGTTTATTGTTGTGTTTTTTAAGAATCCATCCACACCAACACGACCATATTAATACAGGCTCTGCATGTGTTGAGCAGATAAGTTCTTTGTTCAGTCTCTGTGTGTTTTATATGACTGAGCCTACAATTAAAGATATTTATTGCTATCTCCTAATATATCAGACTTTGATCCTTCGGCTGCCTACTGATCTCTGTGTTCATTCATTTTCAAAGATCTAGGGTGTTTAATTGTTCTATATAGATTATTTGGGCATTTTATTTAAAGTAGTACTTTACTCTACGCAGACAGTAATATTATAACATAGTATATTACTTTAAAATAAAGGTAACTAGTAATATGTAATATACTGCATTTTGAAAGTAACTTGCCCAACACTGGACATTTATATGCACAAACACACAGTTGAATCAAAGTTTACACGAGCTGCTCCATAAACTTTAACTGCACCAACATCACAGTTTAAAACAGTATTAAAAGTTGGATTAACAGCTTCTCTGCAGGTGTGTTGTCTCTGCAGGAGCTGGACTCTGATCCTTCATAGTAACCAGAGTGCAGAGCGATGCTAACTCCAGCATGCTAACAAAAACACTGCTGTCAGCCTTCATTCAGCGCTAAAACACACTCAGACACACTCACAGCTCAGTGCAGCTCGTCTCTAATGGTTCATTATAGCTTCAATTATTAATTGTTACCTCCATCTGGACTTTTCTCGGTTCTGCTCACTTCCGACAGCAGGTTGAATCAGAAGAGCTAATGAAGCTAGAGTTAGCGAGAGCGACACCGGATGTACTGCGAGCTCGCCTCCAAAATAAGAGCCGATGATTCATTTAATTTTAGAAGTCATCATGAGAAAAAGTGAAGATATCGTGTTATATATTTTTTGAAATATGGTAGCTTGGCTCTAATGTGAAAGATATTTGCTTTTGAGTAAAAGTAAAGATATCGTGCTAAAATATTACTTTCACAAAAGTAATGATGGTACGGGTGGCTTTTTCTTTTTATCAAAGTCTTAACAGTTAAAATATCAAATGTATCTGAATATTAAAAGTAATTTTCTGGCAATAAATATACTTACATAAAAGTGAATTATATTTAATTTATGTTTGTATCTACTCTATCTTTGTACCCAAACAAACTTTACATGTAAGGAAAACAACAAAATTAATACATATAAACGACAACAATCACAGATTGTTAAATCTAAAGCTAAATAAAATTAAAAGCACTTCTAAAAGGGTGAGTTTTGATTTGAGCAATTAGTGAATAAATATGCACTGAAATAAAGGTGGCATGTCATTGTAAGCTCAAAGTGAGTCGTATGGTTTTTATTTTGAAAAGTCGAGCGGAAGTCTTGCATCATATACACATCAGCCGATGTTGGTCGGATGATAGAGCTTCATCGACTTCAGTCACTCCCACTTTTTATTTCCCGTCATAAATAAAATTGGAGTAGATTTCCAAACCTACTAGGAGGAGCTCACTGACACTGTGTGTTGTACCAAACTGTCTCACTTCATAAAATAAGTCATAAAATAATCTTTAATGGGAACATAATGTGTCAATCTTTGTTTTTAGAAGTAAAAGCTACTGTCTGTACTGTACAGTAGGTGAGAAATTACTGGAATAATCATCTTTATGTACTTTTTAAAAGTTCCACACAGTAAAGAATAAAATAAAACTATAATACAAAGTATTTGACTTGTTCTGGACCATCTGTTTTACTCTCAGTGACCCCTGGAGGTCTCCACACCCTGCTTTAAAAAACTAATAATGTTTAATTGTGATGCAAATTTATCTTTCACTCCATTTAAACTTTAAAATGCAAGTCATATTTGAGTAAAAGTCTGAGTAAAATAATCTGATATTAAATGTACCAAAGTAAAATTGGTTTAAAATAGGAGAAAATAAAAGTAATGTGTTAAATAACATATAATATGTGAGTAAAATTAATTGTTTAACGATGTAATAGAAGTATGTAATTCTAAATATTTTAATTTTGGTGTTAAATGAATTTAACTAACTTTATTTATTCATTCAGTTTCACTTTTGGCTCATTAAATAGTCTATAAAAGTAAACTTTACATTGTAAAAGTATCAGTTAAACTTTAATGTCCCTCTTCAGACAGACTCCGCTCGCCCGGGCCGCTCTGTGAACACATCGAACCAACCCTCCTGTTCCTCCTGCATGACGCACGGAGCCCAGCCAGACCGCTCGGCTCGGCTCAGCTCGGATCAGCTCGGACCCGTCCAGAGCAACATGCAGGATGGCGAGTGTGGAGACAGCCGCCGAACACGAGCGTATCCTGCGGGAGATCGAGAGCACAGACACCAACTGTATCGGGCCGACCCTCCGGTGAGTACCATCCCCCGGCGCCCGTCCTCCCCGCGGGGCGCCCCGGTGAAGGCAGCTCAACGGTCGGCGTCAGCCCGCGGAGGGCGCGCGGCTAGCCTCGACTAGCAACTCCTGCGAGCCTGCTCAAAACTTTAACGGTCGTGTTTCCATTATCGGACAGCTAGCCGGCTAACTCTAGCAAAACAGAAAAGCTGGCTGATTTACAGCGTGGACACCGGTGTGGACGCTCTCACAGTGACTCCCCGGTATCTGGGATGGATAGTGGTTTTCCAGCCGACATTGTCCTTTTAGCTTTGTCGCCAAAGTTTGCCAACTTGTCCAGCAACTTAAAGCCAACGCCAGCTAACTCAGCTAGCTAACTAATTGGCATTCTGCTCACTGGTGTCAGAGCTGACAATGAGATGCGAGGTTGTTGGTGGCAGCTGAGAGCTCTCTTTTCTCAATTTGGCTCTTTTATTCGCCATTTAAAGTCTCTTAATCTATTCTGTGGAGTGTTTTGGTGGCTAGTTGTTGCCAGTTAGCCTGCTAGGCGGTTAGCAACAGGCGAGATAAATGAAGGAGTGTCAAGTGCAGCAGCTTTATCAATCCCTGCCTCTGTCTGTGTACACAATGAATGAGACACACACAGCTCACACACTGCTCACACACTGCTGGGGTAATGTGGAGTTTCAACACCACATTAAACATGACACAGACTGACACTGGCTGATGTCTGGTCATGTGTTTCAGTGCTCAGTAGTGTTTGCACTGTTGCTCAATGATTTAGTGGGAGCAGCTGAATGACAGTCCTGTTTGTATGGGTGTTTCTATGCCAGGCTGTGTGGTTTCACATCCTGTTAGTGAGGGCCATGTGTTCTCCACGCAGCGTTACTTCAGCCGGGTTCGGACCTGAAATGGGTCACAGCCGAGGACGCAGTCTGGATTTGTGTGCTGACTGTCTCTGGATGTCATTTAAAGGTCTCATGGTGGGGTCATTTTCTTGTTCATACTTCTGTTTATGCACTTTAATGTTCCAAAAACCACATTATTTCTCTCAAACTGCAATGAAAATACCCAGATCTTCCGCGTTGTGGGGTCCATAGAGCGTGGGAGCCGGCTAACTTCCAGTTTAGTGCCCATCTAACTTGAATAGGGATGAAATAATTTAATCGTGCGCCTTTATTGGACCCAGATGGCTCAAATTATGACAGTCAAACCACTGCTCAAAAGAATCTAACCACTTATTTACAGTCTTTAAAATTGGCTTGAATGCCTGGCACTCTTCCTGGGGTCTTGGCCCCGCCTCCGAAAAGCCTTATGTGCTCTGATTGGTTAGCTCTCACAGGTCTGAGCAGGCACTGCCCACCTTATTCCTGCAGCAGTTCTGTTGGTGTTTTTGCAAACATGGCCGTTCTGTGGGCGGTGGCTGTGTAGCTGACGGCTCTTTGAAAGGCACAGTGTCGTGGAAAGCTCACTTTTTTACAGTATGATACCTTTAAAAATAGATTTGATTGATGTTTATTCTATCTTAGTTATTTCCTCTTGGATGAGACTGCGTCCTTGGCAAGCGGTGCTCAAACTGATTGTCCAGAGAGGAAGTAAGTTATGAATGAACAGGGAAATGCAGCAGAGTATCTGAGCTAATGAAGGCTTGTTAGAGGGTTGTTTTGTGTGTGTGTGTGTTAAATCTGCAGTGAATAATCAGTTAATTGATTAATCAAATAGTGGCTGGAAAGAAAATGTATTTCCTTCTATTTAGATCATTTAATTTAATCATTAATTTTTTTTTCAAGCAAAGAAGTTAAACATTAGCTGGAATATGCTGCTTTTTTTTGTTGTTGTAAGTTATGATGGTAAATGAAGCGACATTAGGTTTTGGACAGTGTAGTAAAAAAGTACCCAAAAGTTACTTAGACTAAAAGTAAAGATATCATGATAAAATCTAACTTTGGTAAAAGAAAATGTCACCCATAATGGTTAGTACTTTTGTTAGAGTCTTACCTTTAAAGTACTAAATGTATTTAAGTATTTAGAGTAACACTCTGACAATTGATGCTACTTAAAAGTAAATTATATTTGATTTAATATGTATGTATCTACTTTATACTATGGGTCGAAAGATTATTGGGTCGTTAGATAATTGGAATCAGTGTTTATTTCTAACTAATATCTTATGAAATAAATGCATTAAAATGTGTTGCTTTGGCTCTGATGCAGCATGAATCTGCAAACTAGTAACTAAAGTTATAAAAGGACAATGTTTGCTTCCAAAATGTAGTGGAGTAGAAGAATAAAGTACCAGAACATGTACTTGTACTTGAGCATCAGTACTTGAGTAAATGTACTAAGTTACATTCAATCACTGGCTTTGGACTGTTATGTGGACAATATGCACAATTTGAAGACGTCACTTGTCAATGAGCGTTTCTCACAGTTTTGTGACACTTTATTGGCTATTGATGGATTAATCATGATAATTGATAAACAGATTAATCGATACAGAAAGTGATCTTAACCTTCAGCCCTGCATGTGTTCGTCCTCTCGTCTCTCTGTGTCGCTGATCACTTTCTCCAAATAGTCCGTAGACCTATTTCAGATCGTTATTTAGGCCAATTACTGCCTGATGGGAGACCAGAGGGTGTGTGTGTGTGTGTGTGTGTGTGTGTGTGTGTGTGTGTGTGTGTGTGTGTGTGTGTGTGTGTGTGTGTGTGTGTGTGTGTGTGTGTGTGTGTGTACCGGCCCTCATGGCTTGACAGCTCTGTGCGACACCTCGAGCTGCCACATTCTCCTCTGAGTGTGTCTGCGAGCTGCTCGGCGGCTTCGTGTCTTCCAGCTTCCTGACTTACTGTCTGACTGTCAGTGTTTCCACTTCAGCCACACACACACACACACACACACACACACACTCTGAAAATATAAAAAAGCACCGTCTATGTTTAGAAACCGTCTGCTACATCTTCAGCTATATTTAGCCCAGAGGGATGTTTGAACTCTGACTGTTTTATTGGGCTGAAACGTTCGATGATGAGGGACGGAGCTGGTTCTTCTCCTGTGATCCTTCGTGTTAGCTTCACGCTCGGTTTAGAGTCGCTGGTCAACTTTTCCATGTGTTTGTCCGTGCGTGAAGCCAAAGATAGGAAACAACAGAACCATAAATCTGTTGACTTGAACAGTAACCAGGAATTATGAACTAATGGGCTCGTTAGTCATGTTGGCCGGCGGTAGCTCGTCATCGCTCAGTTTTTCCTGCTACAGAAATCCTTTTTTGTCGGGCAGCAACAGATATTTTCACTGTTGAAATAACTGGAATATGTTTTTCATAAAGTAATAAATCATCAACATTAAAACAAACACTGAATCTCTGTATTAGATGAAGAAAAACTACATTTTTTGTTGGATTTTTCTTTGATTAACACCTGAATTGATTATTGGATTATTCCAGGATCGTTACAGTCGATGGACGCTGACTGAGATGTGTTAAAAAGTCTTATTTCTGAGATGAAATGAGTTCCAGCTCCTTAAATGTGATGATTTTTCTCTAATAACCTCAACTATTTTGTATAATTTGACCCATATTTTCACGCGTAAGGGTCCAAACTGTTCCTCCAGAGTTACTCTCCCAGGACTAGAGCTAGTGAAACAGCCAGGAAAAACAGGTTGGCAGCGAGAGTGAGAGGTGTGTGTATGTGTGTGTGTGTGTGCAGGTCGAGGCCGGCGTCAGCATTCCTCCCTGACAGCAGAGTAACTCAGGAGAGATCTGACAGCAGCAGCCAACTCCCTCCAGTTACAGACCTTCACCTGGAGGTGGGACACGCCCACGTTAAGGCTGCAGTGCACTTATAGCCCCTTTTAGATAGAAAAGGTGGCACATCTGCAGCAAGGTAAAGGCTGCAATGTGCCTCCTTGTCTATCTAAAAGGGAGGTGTAATATTCCTCCTTTTCCAAACAGCCTCCACTTTTCCTCCTCTGGTAGGCGTCAACATGTGACGTGACGTGAAGCAGGAAGTTGGGCGTGAAGAGAAGCAGGGCAGTTTCTGCTTTTCTCCCAAAATCCTCTTCCCGTTTAACATTGGGGCTTATGGGGCAGTTGCTGGAGTTTGTGTCGGTTAGACGCAGATAATTCAAAAACCGTACATCCTCCCGATAAAGTGGACACGTTGCCAGACAGAAGACAAGTGTGGCTACGTTCTTGGAAAATATCACTATTGTAGTGTGAAATCTGTGGCTAGGATCGTCATCTGAAGAAACATTTTCAGAGAGTTTTTTTCAGGCTCCCCCACTCTGCCAGTTGGTGCTGCGCGAACATTCCGCAATACACACTCATTGAAAATCCTGAATTTTTTCGAAATCACTCACGATCAATTAAGGGTCACCGTTCAAAAACTAAACATCGTAGAAAGAAAGTTCAAATACAACTCAAATAGATCAGACTTGTGCCTACATTTTAAAGTTTGAATGGTGTCTCTAGGTCAAAGTCTGCCAGAGCAGGAGATGTTTGAAAAACGTTGATGATTTTGTGACTTTTTTGACCCCGTCCCATTCATTCCTTATGGGACATTTTTCGCTGTTTTTCTTCAAAATAAGAGCTTTACATTGCACCCCATCGGAGTTTAGAACTGGGTTCTTAGCGGGGGGCTTTTAATTTGAAAGTACGACCGCATTAGCTCGCGACAACAACAAGCGGACAACCAAGACAGCTACAGAGAGCGAGGAGACGCTAGCATCTCCCGGATCTCAGCGGCTTTCCAGCTGCTCATCTTGGTGGATGAAGTGACGAACTGACTGCTGTGATCAGCTGTTTCCTGGTTTTAAAACTCCCGGCTGTGGGTGCGCAGCAGTGCACGTCATCCACACCTCCGCCCATCTCAGCATTTGCCACCACATTGCCGCCTCGGATTTACAAACAAATGGAGGTGCAAATAAGTGTAACGTTACCCTCCGAGGGGCAAAACTGGTGGAACAAAACAGACCACCAGTTTGCCGCCTTCTGTCTAAATCTGCGGAGCGAGCCACCAAAAGGACGGCAGATTGGTGGCTTACTGCCCAGAATAAAAACGGCTACTTGACTCTGACTCTAGTCTGAAGTCATCTGTTGTGGCCTGATCCAAGTTATAGAGGCTTGAATTAGAGCTGAAAGCGTTGATGATCAATTAGATGAGCTGTTGGTTGGATAGAAGAAGAAATGTGTCCGATTTTCCGACTTTTAGAGGCCTGACAGTGAACGTTACTTTACCAAAATCAGATTTTCTGTTCCTTCGATGATCTCTTGGATGACGTTTCAGTCGAATCTGACCTTTTTGTGCTCCTTTGTGAACTCTTGAGTTTCATTTTTCTGCCTGAAATGGTTGTTTGTTTTAAATTTTGGACGACAAAGCACAGAAATATCAGAAAGCAAACAAGCTGATAGGACTTATTTCCACACTCACTGTACACATACAGTACAAACATCACTCTGTTGTTGTGCGCTCGCTTGATTCTCCCGCATCACTGTCAGGTCACGTCGGTATCAGATAAAAGTTACATCATCGCAGGGAGAGTCACGAGCAGTTTGGAGGCGAGTTTAAATGCCTGCGGGCGGATCTGCGTGGCATTTATTTAGTAAGGGCTCGGTGACATCAGAGAGGATCTGCGTCGGTCTCGAGGGAGGTTTTTTTTGTTCCGATCAGGCAGTTTCAGGGCAGAGTCGCTGATGACCACAGAAAAGTTGAGACCGATGACAGAGTGACAGACAGAGAGGCGTATGAATTCACCACCCTGCAGTTCTCAGCAGCAGCTGACGGATTCAGTCTGAAACTGCAGACGAGCACGAGAAAACACATCAATCAACGGACACGAAGGCAGAGTGTGTTTCTTCTCCAGGCTCATCTCTTTGTCACAACACGCAGAGAGGACTTCTAGATGGAGCTTCAGATATCTGCTAGTGACTGTCGAATAACCTGTTCATTATCGTCTTGATGAATCAGTTAGTTGTTTGGTCTGTGTTTCCAAAAGCCCAAGACGATGTCCTCAAACGCCTCAAAATCCCCAAACCTCAGGACAGAAGTGAATGAATGCTGATAGGAACTAAACAGAGGGAATCATCTGTTTCTGAAATGAAATGAATCATCCAAACTTGTGAGCCGTATCTGCCTGATCGTACTCGTCACACTCGTGTGTGTCGCTTCAGAAACAGCTGAATGTGTCACAGCCTCTCGTGTTCCTTCTTATCTCCACCCGTCTGCGGCTGCGCTCGTTCCGAGGTGTGCTGCGTGTCGCCTCCGATAATCTAATCGCTCCGATCTCGAGGCGAGGCGAGCCCCTGTCAGAAACTTTAAAACCCTCCCTCTGTGTGTGTGTGTGTGTGTGTGTGTGTGTGTGTGTGTGTGTGTGTGTGTGTGTGTGAGCTCCACCCTGTGTTTAACAGCGTGCAGCTGCTCAGATTCAGGCATTAATGACAGGGGAGCCTTTATTCACGTGCTCATTATGTGGTTTTCTGTGACCGTGGCAAACGCTCGCTTCTGATTGGTCGACGGGTGGTCACTTTTAAACCTCACCGTGCAGCAGCGGCTCGGCGCAGGTCGCCATGGCAACGACACGGATGCTTTCTGAGCTCAGTGAAGGTGTCGGATGGTTTGTTGTAAGTGCTGACTCTGAGGGAATGTGTGTGTGTGTGTGTGTGTGTGTGTGTGTGTGTAGGGTTACACTAGTGACAGACTGGAGTGTGTGTGTGTGTGTGTGTGTGTGTTACAGCCCACACACCAAACACACACACACCCCGCTGAGTCATCAGTCTGCACTCGGGCCGACACACACACACACATCCATTCACACACACTCTTCGGTTGTTGTGCTCGTCTTAAGTGGGTTAAGATCTTATTTAGCCAGCTGTCGAGCCGCCAGCGGGACACACACACACACACACACACACACACACACACACACACACACACACACACACACACAGCTGTTTACAATGATGTCATAACTTGGAGCACGTTTTCTAGAACTTCTAGCGACTCAGAGCTCCCTGAGGCTTCCTGGATCGGTCCAGCACCACCTCCTCCATCCCTCCACGCTGCGCCTCCGCCTCTTTGTCTCTGCCCTCCATCACTCTTTGTCCGTCTCCTCTCAGGACGTGCGACGAAGGCAAATGAGCTCGAAAACACACGTCACGCCACAACTTTCTGCCGCTCGATGCAAAGGAAGAACTCTCAGGATTCTCTGTTTCTGTGACGAATGTACAACAGAAGTCTGTCTGATGTTACATCATCTAACTGACTGAGCTGTTGGATACACAGGAGGTTGTTTCTTACCAGCAGACTGAACCTTTTTAGAACGATTCAGTCAGCAGAAAATATCACTATATCAGTTTTTTTTCCAGTTTTGTGTAGCGCTGTGGTGGACAAGATGAGAAATGCAGTGCAGATGGTTTTATCAAACCCTGGAAATACACAGAGAGACACTTTATTCATGTATTTATTGTTGTAAGAGGGTTTTTGTTTGACCTCTTTTTTGTGGCTGGTGAGTGAAGCAAATCTACCAGCTACTTATATATATTTACAAGCATCTGGCTGCTGGCTGGTGCTGATGTCTGTGTCCTGATTGCACAACAAAGGCTAAATAATTTATAGACTTACCTGATACGAGAAGATCGATCTCCTCTGTGTCTTAAAAATGAGCTCTGTTACAATGATTCAGGGTTTTTTACATGCATTAAATCTCTTTCTGCGTATTCTACCTTGTGCTCTACTCGAGTATTTATGAAGTTTTTACTTTCAGTCCCTACGTTTTAACACAAGTATCTGTACTTTCTCCTTCTTACATTTTCAGAACAGGCTCGTTACTTCAGTTTGACTGTATTTGAGGTGATGAAACATCATCCAAGACAGCAGCAGACGTAGACAGACAGAGACGGACGTGTTAGTGTCTCGTATCTGCACAGATTGTCTTATTCTCTCTCTTTGTTGCTGCTCGGGACGCTTTACAACCCAACATGTGGCTATTTGACGTCCTGGGAACGAGACTCAACAATCAGCTGTCTTTGTGGTGCGTTCAGGAACAGCTGGGACAAATCCTACTGATTCTACTTGAAAGTTTATGAGTCTTTGAGTTGTATTAATATGACGTGAGCTTCAGTCAGCTTTGACACGTGTCTGTACGTCTACTGGAGGAACGAATGTGTGGAGAAAATGAAGACTCTTCTGTAAAATACTTCCTTCTTTCTGTCTTTAATCATCGGGCACCATGATGATTTTTCTAACTCAATCCTGTTTGAGTGCAACATCCAGCTTTCGTATGACATCAGCTTCATACTGTAGTCAGAAACAGACGAGCCGGACTCTCCTCCTCCTCCTCTCTGTGTCAGACGGTACCAGGCACCGTGAGACACACATGATATAAACACTCGTCCACACTGTCAGGACACCCAGAACGAAGGAACCAGTTCTGTCTCTGGTTCTGTTTATGATGCGGCTGTGTGACAGTGATCATGATCAAACTAATCTGGATTATCACTTGAGCCACAAGTACAATCTACCTAACAGCTGACACAGTGATGATGTCATCAGGAGGGTGACCCTCTCTGCTCTCATACAGTTTGAATTATAACAGTAACCTCAGACCTCCTCCTTCACTTCACTTCACTCACTGTTTGTCTGATTCGTTTCATCAGGGACTCACTGTTTGTACTCTGTGAACCCACACACACACACACACACACACACACACACACACACACACCCAGCTCATTGTACACATGTTAGATGTATAGAGTCTGTTTCTGTGGATGTCTTTGTTTCATGGCAGCACACACACTCTGTTGGCTCTGTGTGTGTGTGTGTGTGTGTGTGTGTGTGTGTGTGTGTGTGTGTGTGTGTGTGTGTGTGTGTGTGTGTGTGTGTGTGTGTCTAAAGAAAGCACTCCGTGGCGTCAGACCTGCTCTCTCTATTGTACGAGTGGGGCATTTCCTGGTCAACAGGAGGAAGGGTGGCGGAGTGGAGCCACACACAGGTGTGTGTGTTTGTGTGTGCGCTTGTTTCTGGAAGGGGAAGAACACAGGAAGTGCTGCGACCACCGTTACAGAGAGAGAGACGGCCTGTACACACAAATACTCATGTTGTTTTTATGACATCTGTGTTCTCAGGAGACCATGAAGGAGACTTCAGTTGTGTTCTGGGGTTCTTCGTCGGAGACAGTTATTTTTAAACGTACAGAGACGTGTTTGACTGGTTTGTTTCTCTGCTGGTTAGTGCGGCCATCCTTATGTATTATTAAAAAGAAAGCCAGTCATTATTTACTCAACCTTCTGTTGATGGAAAGTCAGGTGAGGTTTCCACAGAACACTTCTGGAGCTTCACAGGCAAAACAGAGTTGCAGCGTTCTGCTAAACGACTGAAGGAGATGAAGACTTTAAAACGTTAAAAACGAAACTATCACAAAAATCTTAACTGAAGCTGCTCAGCTAAAAGCTTCGGCGTGCGGTGGGTCGAGGGTGTAAATCACATCCACTTCAGTTGTTTAGGAGAGTGTTGCAACACGATTTCACTGTGAAGCTCCAGAAGTGTTTTGTTGCATGAGGCCGAGGAGATCATGACTGAGTTTTATTGTTTGGGTGGGAAGACAAAATGAATGTACACAAAAAAGCCAGCGTGCTTCTAGAAGACGACCTCGTTGTTTAACGTCCCACAGCCCAAATTCTCAAGATCGTACTGATATTTAACAAACACGAGCTGAAAGTCTTCCCTAATGAAACACCTGGCATGTGTTGCTGAGATAAAGGCCTCACTAATGTTCTGTTGATGAGTTAATCGACAGGTTTCAGCTCACAAAGGTTCATTAAAGGGTCAGTTTGTATAAAATGGTAGTGAGAGCTGCAGAATCAGGTTAGTGTGACAAACGTTACGTCCTGCTTTGTTTACTATTGACATGCCTCTAATCGAGGCATTGATCCAGCATCCAACCACTGCAGCTCTCAGTTATGAACGTATGGACATGTGGAGCAGGGTGGTGCTGAAGAGTGGTGCAGCAGCGCCCCCTGGTGGACGGGTTGTGTGGATGCACCCGTTCCACTATTCCTCTCCTCTGTCTTTCCTCTGTCTCTAGGAGTTTTCTGTAATTTCTTTGCCTCTCTTCTCTTTTGAGATGTCTCAATTATCCAGCAGGTTTACTTGTAACGACCAGAAATAAGAGGATATGGTGGATTTTAATGTTTAAGTTGATGCCACATTGGCGTCTGTATTCAGTGCAGAAGTGGATTCATTATTTCTCGAAATTTGGTAAAGCATTGTTGTTGTGTTTAAATTCTTGTTATGCACAAAACAGTCAGTATTTGTGAGTTTATCTGTGTTTTATCAGCTGCTGAGATCAAAAGATTTGTTCCAAACTTTCAATCGATGCACCAAAAACTGAGAAATTCCAGCTTTTGATGGTGAAATAAAAGATTTAAATAAGAATGTAACGATCTGTTTCCCCTCTGCAGGTCGGTGTACGACGGTCAGGAGCATGGCCTCTTCATGGAGAAGCTGGACGCTCGGATCAGGAACCACGACCGGGAGATCGAGAAGATGTGTAACTATCACTTCCAGGGCTTCGTCGACTCCATCACAGAGCTGCTCAAAGTGCGAGGGGAGGCGCAGAAGCTGAAGGTGAGAGAGGACGGAGAGGATTCAGAGCGCAGGACTTTTAAATCTTAACACGTCTCCCTCATCTGTTTGTGGTCTTTCTCTCTCAGAGTCAGGTGATCGACACCAACAGACGTCTGCAGGATGACGGCAAAGATGTGAGTTGAGACAAAAATCCGAACAGACTCGTTTCTCAAGACCTCTTAACTAACGCGCCTCCTTCTCCTCTTCAGCTCACCAGCTCCATGGAGGAGCTGCAGCAGTGTCGAGTGCAGCAGAGGAACATCGCCACCACCATCGACAAACTGTCGCACTGCCTCCCAGGTCAGTCCTCAAACTGTTCCTCCAATCACAGCAGCTCTGCTCGGACACAGACGACAGAACAAACAGTCCTTAAAGATCCACACTGTTCGTATTTAAACTAACTTTATGTCTCTTTGCTTCCTCCAGTCCTGGAGATGTACAGCAGACTACAGGAGCAGATGAGGGCCAAAAGGTGCGTTACTGATTCTGTTCTTCAGGGTCACAGCTCACTTTTTTCCTGAATGCAAACACTTTTAGTTTGAGTAGCAAAGTCTTGGTGATTTGTCCTGCAGATAAAGGTGTGCAAAGTGGTTCAGGGCAGTTTTAGTAAGAACTTTAATGTGGATACGAAGGCGCTTACATCAGGAGAAGGTGGAGGTCTTGGGGTGGTGAGCCTCGGCTATAAAACTGGCTCTTGGGGAACGGACCTTTGGCTCTGGACTCACGCTCCTGCTGGGTCTGGTTGAAGACATTTTAAGGCCCAATCCCAATGTCTTCCCTCAGGTTTGAATCCTGAACTCTCCCAAACTTAGTTGACGACACCCGCCAAGTACAAGGGCCCGAGATAGTATAAAAACGGGAAGACACTTTGGTTCATCTGTCTTCATGGCCAAGGCGCTGAAGGGACTGACTGGTTTCATGTCTTCCAGGCTCTTTTGGTGACTTTTAACATCACACTGCTCTGAACTGTTCCCTCAGGCGACGTCTGAAGACGTCCAGTCTTACAGAAACTGAGCTCAGAGGGCACAAACTGTCTGCGAGACAGCTCTCAGGCACTTGACAGTTTGACAGTGGGACAGCCCAGAGTCCTCGTTTGAGCCTTTGGATTGAGCCTTCGAGCCTTTTCTTTCTTACTCATGATGCAGAGCAGGGTGAGAGATGGAGACTGAGCTGATGAGCAGCATGTTTTAGAGACTCTTCATGTGTGGAGGAGGTCTCGTTTCAGCCACTAGGTGGAGCCAGAGCGCTGGGAACAGACGCCCACGTCGCCTCTCTCCGTCTCCTCGCTCCGTCTCCTCGCTCCGTCTCCTCGCTCCGTCTCCTCTCCCCTCCCTGCCCTTGGCCTGACCTGCAGACAGAAGTCTGCTCGGTCATAAATTTGTCGTTTGTTTGTGTGTTTTTCTGCTTCTCTCCGTCCTGCGGCTCAGAGAGCAGCCAGAGGTCAGCCGGCAGCCACGGCTCCTGGAGGGAGAGCCGGTGAAGATCCCTGAGGTGTATCTGAGTGTATCTATTTCCACCTGTGTGTGTGTGTGTGTGTGTGTTTATCCCGTGTGTTTTCTGCTTGCATCCAGCATCCTGGACGGTGTTTTACTGCTGCGTGTTTGGTAGTTTTGCGCAAGTGTCTCCTCCCTTCAGCAGAAACTCACTGAAGTTTGAGTTTAGTTCATGAGAAATCGATGAACAAATTAAAGTCCACCTGTGTGTGTGTGTGTGTGTGTGTGTGTCAGGTACTACCCGGCGCTGCGGACCCTGGAGCAGCTGGAGCAGACGTGCCTCCCGCGGGCCGGTCAGTACCGCTTCTGCTCCATCATGGCGGAGAACATCCCCAAGCTGAGGATCCAGATCCGCGACACGGCCATGACGCAGCTGAGGGACTTCCTGGAGAGCATCCGGAAGCACTCGGACAAGATCGGAGAGACCGCCATCAAACAGGTACACAGAGCCCGGAGCCTACATTACCCACAATGCAACTCAACAGTTCAGTTTGAGATGGGTTAGGCTAGGGATGTAGCTACATATATTCGTCCTGGTCAAGGTGAAGTCTGAACAAATAAGTGCTTTGGTGGAAGATGCAGAGTGATTCTGCTGTCCTGACATTGGTCAGGAGTTCGTTCCACCACTGAGGTGCCAAACAGAAGAGTCGTGACTTCGCTGAGCGGGCTTTGTTTGCTCTCAGCGATGGCGGTACCAGCCGGCCAGCTGTATGTAGAGTGAGTGCTCGCTGGCGTGTGGTCTGACCAGTGTTTGGAGGCAGACGGGTGCAGTTCCCTTGTCGGCCTTGAAGGCCAGTAACCTGACTCTGGCCAGATGAATTTGGTTCCGCCTCGCTCCACTCATCCATCTGGGATCGCTCCATTGGAGATGTGTTCCAGAAGGCTGGGCCTTATCAAAAATCCTTGCATGTGATTGGATAAACCACTTGTCTGTCTGAGCCATTTGGTAGATCAAGCTCTTGCCAAATCGATCGAAGCAGTGCAAAGACATCGTTTCCACCAACAAAAGCCCTCAGAGCTTCTCTGATGTTCTTTTAACGAACAAAATATTGGGTAGATTGGACGACACGGATGAAACAGCAGCATCAATGTTGACGCTTGCTTCCTCGATGCGAGCCGCCATTGTTGTCTGAATCAAAACAGTCGCTTCTCCGCTACGTCACATCTATGAAACTCCCGCCCGGCGGTCCTGATTGGCTCGACCTGAAAATCTGGTGCCGAAATCCCTCCCAACGGGAGCGATCCCAGATGGATGTGAGTGGAGCTAGGCGGAACGAAATGCATCTGGAGAGAGTCAGGTTAGAAGGCCAGCACCATCGTCTTGAATCGGATGCATGATGCATGAACCGTGCTGCTAGTAAAGCTAACAGTCCTATATCCTTTGTTTACACCTGCGACCTGAGCTGTGAGCTGTTAAAATCAGATGATGCTATGGAATCAAGTAGCTGTCAACTGCTTAGATTAATCACTAACTATTTTGATAACTGATTTATCATTTTAAGTAACTTTTTAAGAAACAAAAAGTCAAAATTCTCTGATTCCACCTTCTTAAATGGGAATATTTTCTGGTTTCTTTCCTCCTCTATGACAGTAAACAGAATATCTTTGAGTTGTGGTCATCCTGTGCTTGGTTGACCTTTTTTAAAAGCATTTTCTGACATTTTTAAACAAAACAACTAATTGATTAAACGAGAAAATAATGAAAAGATTAATCAACAATGAAAATAATCGTCAGTTGCAGCTCGGCCTGTTCGATTAATTGGTTCTAAATCGTAATCGCAATTATTTAGTTAGGACGATGTTAAAAACTTTAACTACTAGAGTAATTACGGTACAGCCCCAATTCATGTATCTGGGCTGTGCTGTGTTGCTATAGCGACTTCTGCCTCCGTCCTCCCATCGCGCTCTCCCCACACGCTGTAAACAAACATGTCAGCCGTTGGATTTTGTTGCCAAAAAGAAGAGCAAGTCCGTTGTGTGGAAGTGGTTCGGCTTCGACGCTTCGGATGAAGAGCAGAATACTCCGCGTTGTAAGTCTGTCTTAAGTCCATGGCAGGTAAAAACCACAGCGCGAAATTGCACATTTGAAATAATTTCTTTGCCTTTTGTCATTTCACGAAAAAATCGTAATTGGAAACCGGGTTTTGAGAGAAGAAAATTGGAAAAATCGTCCCATAAGGAATGAATGGGACGGGGTCAAAAAAGTCGCAAAATCATCGACGTTTTTCAAACATCTCCTGCTCTGGCAGACTTTGACCTAGAGACACCATTCAAACTTTAAAATGTAGGCACAAGTCTTATCTATTTGAGTTGTATTTGAACTTTCTTTCTACGATGTTTCGTTTTTGAACGGTGACCCTTAATTGATCGTGAGTGATTTCGAAAAAATTCAGAAACATTCAGGATTTTCAATGTGTGTGTATTGCGGAATGTTCGTGCAGCACCAACTGGCAGAGTGGGGGAGCCTGAAAAAACTCTCCGAAAATGTTTCTTTAGATGACGATCCTAGCCACAGATTTCACACTACAATAGTGATATTTTCCAAGAACGTAGCCACACTTGTCTTCTGTCTGGCAACGTGTCCACTTTATCGGGAGGATGTACGGTTTTTGAATTATCTGCGTCTAACCGACACAAACTCCAGCAACTGCCCCATAAGCCCCAATGTTAAACGGGAAGAGGATTTTGGGAGAAAAGCAGAAACTGCCCTGCTTCTCTTCACGCCCAACTTCCTGCTTCACGTCACGTCACATGTTGACGCCCTGTTGCAGTAAACCTGTGCAGAAGTCGTCTCTACTCGATGTGATGATGAGCCTCAGTCACAGAGATCGCCATCAGTACAGACGGCGGCTGTGGTCTGAACGCAGACGATAACAAAGTCTGTTGTCTGTTCACAGAAGTTCATCTCTCAAATAACTACTGTAACGTGTGTGTGTGTGTGTGTGTGTGTGTGTGCTGATAAGGGCTGCACAGTGCTGCCGTCTCTTATCCAACAATTGTTTTTTGTTCTCCATCATGTCTTTGTCTCTCCGTCTGTTAATCAGAAGCAGCCTCTCTAAGTGTGTGTGTGTGTGTGTGTGTGTCTCGCTCTGCGGTTCCACTGCCAGTAAACAAGCATGTAATCGCTGCAGGAGACGACGTGGCTTGTCAATGAACACACACTCACACACTCACACACACACACGGCGCTGCAGAGAGAGCCCGTTCTTCAGCACTTACCTAATTGTTTTCCAGTTTTTTTTTTTCTTTCCAAGGCCGAGGAAGTTTCTATACGAGCGTGTCTGTTTGTGTGCTTTGTGTTCCTCTGGTGGTATCCATAGCACAAAGTGAGGGCCTCTTGTTTATTTGTGCGCCTCCATTATTTTGGGAGCGCTGCTCCCGGGATGGCAGGATGAAGGGGCGGGACGGGAACGAGGAAGGCAGCGCTCGACGACAGACGGACGAGCGGACGGAGACTCTGAGGAAGCTGCTGTGCCGCGTAGCTTATTGGAATCGTGACGTAGGCGGCTGATAATTGCAGATTTGGACCTTTTCCTACCTGCCTCCTTCCTTCCTGTCCGTCGTATTAAAGCGCCGCGGCGGCTGCCGGCCAGGTGCACAGCTGGTCGTCCACTAAACCCGAGGCTGACGGTTTGATCCCCAGGCCTTTGAGGAAGAAACGCAAACCCAAAGTGCTCTGGATGAAAAGTGCTATCACTCATAAAAGAAAGGGAAAACATGCTAAAAATACATCTTAGCGAACACTAAATCAAGTTCTGGTTCCAGCTTCAAATGTTCCGCCTGTCACCGGGAGAACATGTAGAATGTAGAACTGGAAATTTGGACAATTTTTTGTGGACTTTCTCGATCAGAGTTTTGATTCTTGAGTTTCTGTTCCTCCCTAACAGATGATAAAAGTGCTTCGTCCAGGTGAAAGTGAATTTTAAGCCAGAAGTTCTCGCTTTTTGATCTGAAGAAACTAGATAATGGTGATTTTTGGACACTTATAGACCAAACAACTGGGTAGAAGGTTGATCTGAAAATGAATTGATAGTGAGACGGGCGGTTCTTTGATACGAGATGGGTTGAAGTCGTCGTACTTGCAGGTGTCCAACCTGTTCAGGTGTCCTCGTGTCTCCAAGGCTCTGTGCTGTCAGTGTATCTCAGGTAACAGCCTCTTATAATGGAAGTAGTGCTGCATTTCAGGCTTTTGTCATCAAGTTCTGAAGCAAAGTATGTAAGATGTAGAACTGGAAATTTGGAAATAGTCATTTTTTTCGGACTTTTCTCGATCAGAGTTTTGATTCATTAGTTTCTGTTCCTCCCTAACAGATGCTAAAAGTGCTTCGTCCAGGTGAAAGTGAATTTTTAGCCAATTTTGATCCGATGCAATCATCTGAAGAAACTAGATA
This sequence comes from Lagodon rhomboides, assembly GCA_039737535.1. Lineage (NCBI taxonomy): Eukaryota > Metazoa > Chordata > Actinopteri > Spariformes > Sparidae > Lagodon > Lagodon rhomboides. The sequence continues at coordinate 20,792,229 of CM077806.1, forward strand.
ATGGTGATTTTCGGACACTTATAGACCAAACAGCTGGCTAGAAAACATCTAGAAGTGAATCTGAAAATGAATCAATAGTGAGACGGGGCAGTTTTTTGATACGAGATGGGTTGAAGTCCTCGTACTTGCAGGTGTCCTCATGTCTCCAAGGCTCTGTGCTGTCAGTTATCTCAGGTAACAGCCTCTTATAATGGAAGAAGTGCTGCATTTCAGGCTTTTGTCATCAAGCTCTGAAGCAAAGTAATTGAGGTCTAATGACTTTCGTCCTCTAGATGTCACTAGAGGATCATTTCTCACCTGGTCTGAAACACGACTGCTGCCGGTCGACCAGTGCTAAAGGTCGTCTGGAGAGCCAGAAACTCTCCCAACAGAACAGATGCTTCCTGACACAGTAGAGACGGGTCGATAAACAGTTTGGTAAGAGTGAAGATGAAGTCATCAGTCAGCAGGTTAGAACCAGGCTGAACACCTGGGAGGTTTGGAGTGATGGGTTCTCCACCATCATCATCGAAACACCCAGTGAGGGAGGATCTTTAAGAGGAATGATGTATGAACATTAAGATGTTCTGGAGGACTTTTCCCTTTAATTTGTCCTCAATCTTCACGCTTAAAACATCTTTTTTCACAAGCAAGGATGTAACGTCGATCAAATTGAAGCTATGATGGCAAAATCTGCTCTCTGAGAGTCAGAAACACTGATTAAATGCAGAGGAATGTGCCTTCCTACGCAGCACAAGCCGCCCCCACGTATCCCTCCACATCCCACCCCTGAACCCTTGGGTGACCCTGAGGTGGGGGGTCCCTGGACCGCAATTTCAGAATCACTGGCACAGAAAATCCACTTGCAGTCGCTGAAGAAGCTGACCGCTAACTCCTCTAACCACTAATTACCAGGGAGATTATGGAAGCCCCAGCGGTCCGGATTCTGATACTGGGGATTATGTTGTTGTACCGAGCGTTTGGCTCGGAGCGCTCGCACTCAATCAGGAGCCCCGTAGGTGCGCGTCCTCTTTCCTTCCTCCTCCTCCTCCTCCCCGTCTCTCCATCCTTCTCCCTCTCAGACAGCGTGTCTCTCCGCGGCGCTCTGTTCCAAATTAGCCCCGAGTCTCTGTAACCAGCCGTCGTTACAGCTCCCTCGAACCGGGGATGTGAAAATAAATAGATCTGGGGATGGAGGGAGGAGACGGAGGAGAGAGAGCGGAGGGCTCACAATGGAGCTATTGTCTGCTGCCACATGCCCGTAGAGGAGGAAGAGGAGAGAAGGAGGAAGATGGGTGGAGAGGAAAAAAGTGAGGAGGTCTGAGAGTGGGAAGATGGAGCGGGGGGAAATGTTGGAGGCAGAGGAAAGAGGGAGGGAAAGGAGAGGATGGAAAGAAAGAAAGGAAGGACAAAAGACAGGATGAGGAGGATAAAGGAAGAAGAAGATGGGGGACGAGGAGGAGGAAGAGATGGAGAAAATGATGGAAGGAGAAGAAGAGGTAGAGAAGTGAAGGTAGAGGATGGAAAGAAAGAAAGGAAGGACAAAAGAGATGATGATGAGGAGGAGAAAGAAGGAAGAAGAAGAGGGGGGACCAGGAGGAGGAAGGAGAAGAAAGAGGTAGAGGATGAGAGGATGGAAAGAGGAGGACAAAAGAGATGATAAGGAGGACATTAAAGGAGGAAGAAGGAAGTAAAGGGAAAGAAGGAAGACAGGAGCAGGGATATCACGGTAAAGAGGTGGAGAGGAGGGTGAAGACAAAACTGTGGAAGAGGGGAAGTGGACACAGAGGACAGAGGTAGAAAAAAGGAATAGATTGAGGAGAGATGATGGAGAGAAGAGAGAAAAACTGGAAGTAAAGGGAAAGAGGGAAGGAAGGAGTAAGGATATGATGAAGAGTGGACAAGGACAATGAAAGACCAAAGAAAAAAGAGGGGAAGTGGAGGAGAAACAAGACAGAGGAAATGGAAGAGGGAGAGAAAAGGATAGAGGATGGAAAGAGGAGGCGAGAGGAGGAATAAGAAAACAAAAGAGGACTAGATGAGGAGAGTGAAGTGAGAAAAGAAGGATGATAGAAAAGAGGAAGATGCTGGAAGTAAAGGGCTGGAATATGAAAAAAGGAGGAGAGTCAAAGAAAAGGATGCAAAGGAGACAACGATGGATGTTGAACAAAGATGTGGAGAGGAATAAAGAGGCCTAGGATGGAAAGAGGAGGACAGAAGAGATGATAAGACGGAGAATAAAAGAAGGAAAGGAAGGGAAAGAAGGAAGATGGGAGCAAGGATACCAGTGAAGAGGAAGGTGAGGAAGAAAAACAGGGGAAGTGGAGGAGGAACACGATGGAGACAGTGATGGACGTACAGGAGAGAGGATGGAGAAAGCAGGGATGGATGGAGAGGTAGAGGGAAATTCGAGGAGAGGAGGAAGAAGAGGACAAAAGAGGAGAAGATGTGGAGAAATGAGGAGGCAGGAAAATAAAGAGGAGGCGGAGAAGAGGATCAAGAAGAACGAGGGGAAGAAGGTGATGTAGGAGAAAAGGGAGCAGCGAAGAAGAAAAGACGAGTGAGGAGGATCAAGAAGAAAGAAGTCTTCTTCAATCAGAATCGTCTCAACATGTCTCTGTCGTTCTCCTCCGACTCTCCCGTCATCCGTCATTTCCTCCTTCCTCTCTTTCTCCCGTCACATCACATTTCCTCCCCCTCTCTTCCAAGATGTCCGCTCCTCTCCCGTCTTTCCATCTCCCCATCTCTCCGTCCACTTCCCTCGCTTCTTCTCTACCCTTCAGCAGCGGACGAGTTCAGAGCTTCTGCTGTGTGTTCGGTAGTTTTCTACACATCTACACACACACACACACACACACACACACACACACACACACACACACACACACACACACACACACTAATGGGAACCAGACTGCTGGGCCTGTGAAGTGGAAGAAGATTGATTACCTGTATCTAGTTACTGAACACACACATGCGTGCGCGAGCAGCGGGGGTGGCGGAGGAGCTCGCGCTGCGCCGCCCGGTGTACTGAACCATCACAGGGAAACCCAAATACACTGCTGTTGTGTGTGTGTGTGTGTGTGTGTGTGTGTGTGTTGTCTGCCGAATAATGCTCCATAGTTCACTGCCATCGGACACCATTATTTCTGGTTGGGAAGGCCGCCTGCCAAAAAGTGATCTATAGTAGGGATGTCCCCGTCAGGCTGCTGGCTCCCATTCTGATCCGAGTCCTTTCAGTCCGAGTATCATTTCTTTTTTTTTATTGAGCGGGCCAAATTTATTTTTGGGGTTTTTACTATATGGTTCAGTGTTTGAGTGTCCGAACACCACATCAGTACTTTCTTCAGTTCGGTCCACAAAACCTCTTTTTATTTTTACCAAAACAAACAAAACACCTCAAACATATCAGAGCTCAAACAGAAAGCATCTGCATGAAACTACCTGAATATGATGCAGTCCCACCTGTTTATTTATTAAAGACACACTGTGGAATTATTTCTCCCATCTAGTGGTTAAATGTTATTCTGCATCCAAACGAATGCTGCTCTCTAGCGCCTCGCGTTTTCAAACGTGCGTTGCAGCCTGTTGGAACTACGGCAGGCGGGATGTGTCAAGATTCAAGAAGCTGTGACAACAACGTGTCTTCAAACAGCACTTCATCAAGTTTAGTTTCGGGTGATGAGGTACGTTATTTCAAACAGACTTCAAACTGCAGCTGACGAGCGCGTCTGGCTAAGCTCCTTCTCCGTTCCACAGTCACGCTGGCTCTGAGTGAAAACGCCTTTAGCCTTATCTGTACCACGTAGAGCTTTTTGTCCCTCTCACCAGCTCATCGTTTTTTATAGAGCGGAAGGACATGGAAGCCTCCGTATGAAAAACTTCCCATAAGGAATGAATGGGACGGGGTCAATAAAGTCGCAAAATCATCGACGTTTTTCAAACATCTCCTGCTCTGGCATACTTTGACCTAGAGACACCATTCAAACTTTAAAATGTAGGCACAAGTCTCATCTATTTGAGTTGTATTTGAACTTTCTTTCTACGATGTTTAGTTTTTGAACGGTGACCCTTAATTGATCGTGAGTGATTTCGAAAAAATTCAGGATTTTCAATGAGTGTGTATTGCGGAATGTTCGCGCAGCACCAACTGGCAGAGTGGGGGAGCCTGAAAAAAACTCTCCGAAAATGTTTCTTTAGATGACGATCCTAGCCACAGATTTCACACTACAACAGTGATATTTTCCAAGAACGTAGCCACACTTGTCTTCTGTCTGGCAACGTGTCCACTTTATCGGGAGGACGTACGGTTTTTGAATTATCTGCGTCTAACCGACACAAACTCCAGCAACTGCCCCATAAGCCCCAATGTTAAACGGGAAGAGGATTTTCTGTTGGAACTACGGCAGGCGGGATGTGTCAAGATTCAAGAAGCTGTGACAACAACATGTCTTCAAACAGCACTTCATCAAGTTTAGTTTCGGGTGATGAGGTACGTTATTTCAAACAGACTTCAAACTGCAGCTGACGAGCGCGTCTGGCTAAGCTCCTTCTCCGTTCCACAGTCACGCTGGCTCTGAGTGAAAACGCCTTTAGCCTTATCTGTACCACGTAGAGCTTTTTGTCCCTCTCACCAGCTCATCGTTTTTTATAGAGCGGAAGGACATGGAAGCCTCCGTAGAGCTCGCCCGTCCTATGGAAATACAGAGAAGTGATTCTTCCCTCAGGAGGAGAAGTGAGATTGTTGGCAGAGATCATTTTACACCAATGAGGACTTATTTATGAATGAAGACGCTGATTTGAGGTAATAAATTACTTAAAACACGACACAGTGGAGCTTTAACCTCGAAAAACTACTGTTTTCAACGGTGTCGAGATACAAAACAGTTAAACAAGACATTTAGTGTGTCAGAAGTACAAACGGGGTGAAAACACCCAACACAACATTTTACTTTATTACTAATAATCTGACTCAACACCAACTTGTGACAGTTGACATTTTTAAAACCTCAAAAAGGATCGAAGGGCTGCAACTAGCGATTATTTTATTATTTCTTATTTTGACAATTATTTTCTCGTTTAATCGTTTAGTCTATAAAAGTCAGAGTCACTTTTAAGAAGCTGGAACCAACGAATATTTGACATTCTTGCTTGAAAAATGACTGAAATAAGTTAAGTTTTTGTACCGATTACATGATAAAACATTTCGATTAGTGAGATTTATGTAATTTTTGACTCAACACCAACTTGTGACAGCTGAGAGTCACTTTTAAGAAGCTGGAACCAACCAATATTTGACATTCTTGCTTTAAAAAATGACTGAAATAAGTACATTTTCCTTTTTGACTCATTTTCGCAGCTTTATTCACAGTTATCCTGAAGCAGCGCAGACTCTTTTTTGTACAGATTACATGATAAAACATTTCGATTAGTGAGATTTATGTAATTTTCACCCTGGACGAAAACCACAAAACACACCTGCTAACATCTGGCCTCAATCCTGCGTCAAATGACCCTGCGACACAACACCTGGGTGAACATTTTATCTCCTTTTCGGGTGCGATTCTACGACATTTGCTCAATTTAAGGATGCTAACACTTTTCCACACGTTCAGAAAGAGCCAGGCTCGATCTGTCCTCCTGTTTTCAGTCTTAATGTGAAGCTGAGATTACTGGAACAGCATTTCTGTCAGCTGTGACGACCCGAGGTTTTTATATAACTGGAATCAATTTCAGCCAGTTGAGAAATTCCTCGATTGGTTTTGATATGTCCTGCAGCGCCGGGACGACTGTTACATCTATAAAAAACCACTCCGATTAATTACAAGCAGGTTGTTACTGTCCCCTCGTCGGTTAAACAAACACAAGCGGTTTGTTCACATCTTGTCATGAGAGATATATTTTTCTGTCTCCTCTCTCACTTGTTGACAAGTTGTTTTGGAAAGCAGCTTCACTCCTGGTAATGATTACTAAGGTTCTGTTTGCCAAAATAAGAAAAAACTGCAAATAATCTGCTTTGTCACAAACATAATGCTCCATTTCCTTCCCTGAGAATGGCAGGAGGGGGGAAGCCTGCTTCTCACAAATCGCTGCGACTCTCCCACAAGAAAGTGTCCGAACCACTTGTCAACAAGGACGTCACAGCAGCTTCGCTCTCTCATTTGCAATTTCCGTCAATTTCCGCGCTCGGCCCGCAAATGCACGTCGGAAGACTCCGAGCCGCCTTGAAGTTCTGTATTTATCTCCGGGCCGCTCTGTGGTTCTGCCGCAGTGTCGTATCAACTCATTTTGAAATATTTAGAGTCACTTTACACTAAATGGATTACAGCCCGGCTCTGATTCTGGGCCTCCTCCTCCTCCTCCTCTTCACCACCTTCCCCACTCTTTCCCTCCTCCGTCTCCTTATCGTCCTGTACGACCTCTTCTTTATTTTTTCCCACATTTCGCCCCGCTGCTCCCTCGTTTCCTACGGGATCGTACGCACGGGATGACGCACGTTGCCGCACTTGAGCTTCAGTGCGGACCCTGAAAAGAAAGCGGGACAAAAGCCGGGGTTAAAAAGGTTTCCTACTTGCACCAGAACTCGGTATTGTGCGATGTTTAGGAATTAATGGCGGTGCGAGAGCGCGGACAGATGCTTCAGGACAGAAAAACGCACCTGCTGAAGAAAGCCACAGGGCTGAATTCCACCGCTAAGTGGAATTTCCTGACGTGGGTGCTGACGTCCGACTCTGCAGCGTCGCGTACTGTAGCAGCGATGCCTTTCTCTGTCATTCATGGGTGTGCTGTTATGTTAATGTGTGTGTGGAGAGAAAGAAAACGAGCATTTGACGGATGAGAAAGGAATGAAAGTGTCAAGACTCTTCACTTTACGGTTCGAGGCCTGTTCTGTGTTCCTGTCGTTGGATTTCTTGGAATAGTTTTGGTTCATTCTCGAGGAATCAGTGAAAAGACGAGGGCACATTTCTGTTTGTCCGCGCTCGAACGAGACTTTCCACTGATTTTGTTTGTGACTTATTGTGTTACATGACTCATTAATCCTCCGTGTGTGTGTGTGTGTGTGTGTGTGTGTCTGTGGGCATCAGATCAAAGATGGCATTGTGTTCTCCCAACATCTCTGATATCGCGCTCTTCCGGGGTTTGAGCACCAGTTTTTCTCATTAAAGCGGCGTATCGAGGCGCTCGAAAGCCCCCTGACGTGTTTATTGACGTGCCAGTCGGCAGTTTGGAGCGCGCCAGGTTTCGGCTACGTGCCGGCGCCGGCGGGCTGAGGAAGGCGCTGAAAATCACGTAGGTTCACAAAAGAATCCGAGGCGGATCTGGGCGTGGATGGAAAGATGCACTAAACTCAAGATCTGAGAAGGTTTTTCCCACAGAAACATTTCGGTGCACCAGGCCGAGAAGGAGGCTCGACATCGGAACGAGCGCGTAGAGTCGCTCGGCGTTCGATGGACGTATCCGAGAAATCGCCATCTTCATATTCAGATATTAGTGGTTGTGTTAAAAGAAACATAAAGACTCTGAGATCTCAGAAAGACTCTGTTGTCATTTTGTCTTGGATACCAAACTTCCTGTTTGATGTATTTTTATTTTTAGTATTCCTTGTCCGACGCCGCCGCAGAGGGACCCGAGTGCCTCATTTCCTACAACGCTCGGTTTTCCCCAAATAGTCCCATCGGCAGGACATCAGATATTACCTCGCTCGTTGCATTGTTCTGGGGGAAAATCTTTCCCTTTAGACTTCAGATCCATTTCCTGCTGTCTCTGCCACACCTTCTTTAATGTCGGGGTATTTCGGGGAAACTTGACCAATCATGTGTTCATTGTTCCATACGGAATACGAATCAACATCTTGTGAAATAGACGTATATTTGAAGCTTTCTTAAACCTTTTCTTTGTAATTTTGCGCCAAAATTCGACTCAAGACACCGTTTAAAGGAGCAGTATGTAGTTTTGAGTTTTTATCTTTCTGCCCAAACAAACTAAATAAACAAACTCTCTGTTTTCAACACAGTGTCGTGCTGTTTTACTTTGTTTATACGTGGCGGACCCTGCCACCTCTCTAGCTTCAAACCTTACTGTCCTCTGAGAAACAGCTTGTTTAGTCACAAGTTTGAATTTCTACAAAACGACACAGTGCTCCTTTTAATCTAAACGCTTTCAGGAACTAAATATGCAATAAATGTCACAATCACACCTAAAATTTAATCAAGAAGATGATTTTAAATGAGTAAAAACACAGATTCAAACACGTCGATCTGAGCTCTCCGTGTCCTGAGCTCTACTCTGACATGTAAGCGCTTTGTTTTCAGTTTCATTGACTCTTCATCCTTCCTGCTCTTCCCTTCCTGCCTCGCTCTTTTTCCCCCCGGTGTATTCTTAGGTGCTTTGGTAAATCACTTTTATAGGTCGTTTCCACGGACGAGGAGTGGCGGGCTCGACTCGAAGAGGTCCCGACCGGTGACCTCGTTAGAGCAGCAGAGCTTTTTCCCCGAAACTGTCTTTAAAAATGGTGTCAGTCGTTTTTATTCGTATTGTGTAATGTAACACATGTCGGGGCAGCGCCGGCGGAGCTTGATTGCGTTCGCCGTGTCTTTGTTATCGATAAACATCTGGTTTTGGTGTCAGACCTTCGAAATCAAAGAGAGTCGACGGCTCTGAAGTTGCGCCAAAAGCTAAATGCAACAAGCTCTCCTTCCTCTTCTGGAGCGCTCGGAAAAAAAAACCCCAAGTAGGAGCAAAACAAAGCAGGTTAGGCAGAGTATCAGCTCCAGTGGTTGGGTTTGACCTGTGTTGGCTTGTTCTTGTGTTGTGCTTCAGGCCCAGCTGCAGCGCTCCCTGGACAGCTCCGTCTCCACGCAGCCCCGAGCCCTGATCGGCCGCCGCGGCAGAAAGGAGGCGGCGGCGGCGCTCGGAGCCGGGACGGACAGCGGCGGACAGGGCGGCAGCCCGCTGTCAGAACAGGACTCTGGCATCCTGGATGTGGAGGACGAAGAGGAGGATGATGAAGTGAGGGAACATCACACACAAACACACGTGAAAGTACTGAAGCAGCAGTTCTGAGTTTGTCCATCCCGTTAAAATGCGTATATCAGACACCAGCCCCTTTTAGATAGAAAAGGTGGCACATGTGCAGCAAGGTAAAGGCTGCAATGTGCCTCCTTGTCTGTCTAAAAGGGAGGTGTAATATTCCTCCTTTTCCAAACAGCCTCCACTTTTCCTCCTCTGGTAGACGTAAACGTAAACGTGACGTGACGTGAAGCAGGAAGTTGGGCGTGAAGAGAAGCAGGGCAGTTTCTGCTTTTCTCCCAAAATCCTCTTCCCGTTTAACATTGGGGCTTATGGGGCAGTTGCTGGAGTTTGTGTCGGTTCAGACGCAGATAATTCAAAAACCGTACATCCTCCCGATAAAGTGGACACGTTGCCAGACAGAAGACAAGTGTGGCTACGTTCTTGGAAAATATCACTATTGTAGTGTGAAATCTGTGGCTAGGATCGTCATCTAAAGAAACATTTTCGGAGAGTTTTTCAGGCTCCCCCACTCTGCCAGTTGGTGCTGCACGAACATTCCGCAATACACACTCATTGAAAATCCTGAATTTTTTCGAAATCACTCACGATCAATTAAGGGTCACCGTTCAAAAACTAAACATCGTAGAAAGAAAGTTCAAATACAACTCAAATAGATGAGACTTGTGCCTACATTTTAAAGTTTGAATGGTGTCTCTAGGTCAAAGTCTGCCAGAGCAGGAGATGTTTGAAAAACGTCGATGATTTGCGACTTTTTTGACCCCGTCCCATTCATTCCTTATGGGACATTTTTTCGCAGTTTTTCTTCAAAATAAGAGCTTTACATTGCACCCCATCGGAGTTTAGAACTGGGTTCTTAGCTTTTAATTTGAAAGTAGCGACCGCTATTAGCCCGCCGCTACAACAACAAGCGGACAACCGAGACAGCTACAGAGAGCGAGGAGACGCTAGCATCTCCCGGATCTCAGCGGCTTTCCAGCTGCTCATCTTCGTGGATGAAGTGACGAACTGACTGCTGTGATCAGCTGTTTCCTGGTTTTAAAACTCCCGGCTGTGGGTGCGCAGCAGTGCACGTCATCCACACCTCCGCCCATCTCAGCATCTGCCACCACATTGCCACCTCGGATTTCACAGCAATGGAGGCGCAAATAAGTGTAACGTTACCCTCCGAGGGGCAAAATAGGCGGACTAAAACATACCACCAGTTTGCCGCCTTCTGTCGGCAAGGACGGCAAATTGGTGGCTTACTGCCCAGAATAAAAACGGCTAATGTTTCAGGGTTTTATCTGTTCCACTTCAAACTTTTGGTGTCAGAAGAGATTCTAGTGAAACTTAAGGAGGTGACGCTGCTTCAGAGATCAAGAGCCGCGGCCTCGATGACATCACAGGTCGTTGAAGCACGTCAACATGTTTACAGATCGTTCTAAAGATCAACTGGTCAGCTTCAGCGTGGACACAAAGCGTTCTGACACTGAACTCTCGGCGTCGTCCCTCGCGGGCTCGGAGGTCTTTTTCTGCTGCCCTTGTTGTTTCACACTCAAGGAAAGCGGAGCACAATGAGGTGGAGGAGAATGGAGGTGAACTTGTCACCCCCGCGCTGCCATTCTGTTTTTAAGGTCCCTGTCGTCCCCCCTCGGCTTATTTACGTCCTGTAAACTTGACTCAACCCTCTTCACGGGAAGACCTTGGCTCGAACAAAAGGCCTGACCCCGCGGTCGCCAAGGGTTACGACTGTGTTGGCGCCGATGGTTGGCATCGCCGCGGCCGCCGTCTCCTCACGCCATCCCTGCCCCTGCCATGTCTTTCCCTTTCCTCCCCCTCCCTTCTTTTACGCCGTCCCCTGTGTCCCCTGCATCCTCTTCTCCCTGCTGCCTTTGTTCTTGACCTTTATTATCCTCTTTCTTACCTTCGCTACTGTTTTGTCACCTTTGCCACTTTTTCTTTTTTTTAATATAACCGACTCCATCGTCTCTTTTTTCTGTTTTTCTTTCCACCTCTGCCCGAGCGGCCTCCTCACACCTTTTCTCCTTTTTTAAATTTCTAATTTCCATCGTCTGAGCGTTTAAACTCCACTTCTATCCGTCCTCCTCTCCGTCTCCATCCCTCCTCTCCCTCCACCTCGCGTCCCTCTGTTTGTTCTCATTGTTTCAGCGAGTGCGGTCACATCAAAGCTAGGCATTGTGCTGCTCCTCCGATGGTTTTCACAGAAAGTCAAACTTTTCCAGAGGGCAAGAGGGCACATGGTATTCTTCTTTTTGCTCTGGGTGAAGCTGCCACTGTGTTGTTCTCCTGAAGACAGAGGATGTGGGCAGAGAGGAAGGAGTGGAATGTGGGATGGTCGGGCGGAGGGAGAGATGGAAAGAATAAGAGGTATGAACGTCTGGTGACACTGTCAGACGGGATGATGAAGCAGCCCAGGCGCAGCATTTATACAGTGCGTTTGATCGCCATGTTGCCTTGAAACACTGCAATCAGTGCAGCAGAGTCTGAAGCTCCACTGAACAACAAGTACTGAAGTAATTACAGAAGGACAGGTGGTCGCTGTTTCCCATCTCAAACAATCTGCTGCAACAGGACCAAACTACAAACTTACGTGTCAACAATGATCAGCTCTGATCGATTCTGTATTCTCTTGACGATGATGACGGATGATGTTTTGCCATTCAGGAGACGCGCTGTGTCTCTGTGTTCTTCTTCTACTATTTATATTTCTTCTTCTTCAGCTTTCAGCTTCAGCTTCTTCTTCTTCCTTCAACTTCTTCTTCTTCTCTTCTTTTCTTCTTCTATTTCTTCTTCTTCTACTATTTATATTTCTTCTTCCTTCAGCTTCTTGTTCTTCTTCCTCCTTAAGCTTCTTCTTCTTCTCTTCTTCTTCTACTATTTATATTTCTTCTTCTTCAGCCTTCTTCTTCTTCTTCTTCCTTCTGCATCTTCTTCTTCCTTCAACTTCTTCTTCTCTTCTTCTGTTTCTTCTTCTTCTTCTTCTATTTCTATTTCTTCTTCTTCCTTCAGCTTCTTCTTCTTCCTCCTTCAGCTTCTTCTTCTTCTTCTTCCTTCAGCTTCTTCTTCTTCTTCTTCCTTCAGCTTCTTCTTCTTCTTCTTCTTCTTCCTTCAGCTTCTTCTTCTTCCTTCAGCTTCTTCTTCCTCTTCTTCCTCCCTCAGCTTCTTCTTCTTCTTCTTCTTCTTCTTCCTTCAGCTTCTTCTTCTTCCTTCGGCTTCTTCTTCTTCTTCTTCCTCCTTCAGCTTCTTCTTCTTCTTCTTCTTCTTCTTCTTCTTCCTTCAGCTTCTTCTTCTTCTTCCTCCTTCATCTTCTTCTTCTCCTGTTACTTCCTGACATATATAAACATAAACCTGTGTGTGAGTGCTGTGTGTCCTCAGACAGTCTGACTGTCCGTCTCGTGTCTCCCTGCAGGTCCCAGGAGCTCATGACCTGGTGGACTTCTCTCCGGTGTATCGCTGTCTGCATATCTACACTGTGCTGGTGAGTCACTCCTCCTGTTTCTCTCTGCCTCCGTAACCTCCGTGTGCCTCCATCCCTCCCTGAGCACACGTGATTCACACGTTTATCAGCCTGTTTTCACAATGATGAGCTCTAAACACACATTCAAACCACTTCTCATATCTCCACCCACCACACACACCGCCGCTGACCTCAGTAACAGCGTGCTGTGGTGTAAATCAAGTGTTGGATGTATAATATCGCCTGTAATGATGTACGGAGAAATGAGAAGGGAAGCTCCTCTGGTCACATCGCACGGGACTTAAGGAGACTTACCAGAGAGGCATCTGACGCTGTGAGAGGAGGCCTCTGGCCCGAGCCTGGCTTCACTCCAACCAGCCCGCTGCTCTGTGTGTGTGTGTGTGTGTGTATGTGTGTGTGTGTGTGTGTGTGTGTGTCTCATCTCAGTCAGAGTGAAAGCGACATGGGTGGAGGTGTTGACTGGGCCATGACTGGGTTAGTTACACATGTACGGGCCTGTAGAGGCTGTGACCGGGCCACCAGGTCCAGAGGGTCCACCGTGTGTGTGTGTGTGTGTGTGTGTGTGTGTGTGTGTGTGTGTGCGTCTGGGGGGCTCTCTGGCAGGGGGACAGGAAGTGCATGAACTTTGACAGGAAGGAGAAAATGAACGGGCGAGGAGAGGGATGGAGGGAGGGAGGGAGAGCGAGGTTAGGGAGAGGCTAAAGGGGCGAGATGATGGAGGGAGAGAAGGAGCAGAAGAATGGAGGAGGTTGGGAGGGAGAGAGGGAGGAGGTGAGGGAGAGCTAATGATGGAGGAGGAAGAGAAGAGAGGTCAGTGAAGTTTAAAGGGGTGAGAACAGGGAACATATGATGGAGGAGAGATCTTCTTCTTACTCTTCTTCGTGGTCTTCCTCTTTGTCTTTATTTTTCTTCACTTCCTATTTGTCTTGTTCTTTTTGTGTTCTTCTTCTTCTTCACAGTCTTCTTCTTCTTCTTCTTCTTCACGGTCTTCCTCATCTTCCTCATGGTCTTCTTCTTCTTCACGGTCTTCTTCATCTTCTTCTTCTTCTTCTTCACGGTCGTCTTCTTCATCTTCTTCTTCTTCACAGTCTTTCTTCTTCACGGTCTTCTTCATCTTCTTCACAGTCTTCTTCTTCTTCTTCATCTTCTTCATGGTCTTCCTCATCATCTTCATCTTCTTCTTCTTCTTCACGGTCTTCCTCATCATCTTCATCTTCTTCTTCTTCTTCTTCTTCACAGTCTTCTTCATCTTCATCTTCTTCTTCACAGTCTTCTTCTTCACGGTCTTCTTCATCCTCTTCACAGTCTTCCTCATCATCTTCATCTTCTTCTTCTTCTTCATGGTCTTCCTCATCATCTTCATCTTCATCTACTTCTTCTTCTTCTTCACGGTCTTACTCATCATCTTCATCTTCTTCTTCTTCTTCTTCTTCTTCTTCACGGTCTTCTTCATCATCTTCATCTTCTTCTTCTTCTTCTTCTTCACGGTCTTCCTCATCTTCTTCATCTTCTTCTTCTTCTTCACAGTCTTCTTCTTCTTCACCATGGTCATCTCCATCCTCTTCTTCTCCTCCTTCTTCTCCTTAGTGGTGGTTGGAAACAGTTTCAGGTACATCACCATCACTCACTGGGTTGGATGAGGATGAGAACAGTCCTGACTGTCTCACGCTCTCTCCATACTGTGACTGCATGCCTCAGACTGTGACATCATCACCTGGACAGTTCTGGACGAACACATGATCCGTCCCCTTGTACGCAGATAAACCAGTGGCTCCTCTGAAGGGGTTAAAAACAGTCATGAGACTGGAGATAAGGGCAAAGACTGACCCAAAGAGAACTTAAACTAGGAACAAGTGCTATTGATAAGTAGAGAGGAGCTGGAGGGAGGGCGAAGGTCAGCGGAGGAGCAGCAGCGACGTTTACAGGAAGCAGCGAGGAGAGAGTGAATTGGAAGCTGAGCGATAAGGAGCGAGGAGCAGGGGGGAGGAAGGAGGACGGAGGTCAGGGGGAGGTGAAGGGGGCAAAAACAGGAAGACCAGGGTGAAAACACAACACAGAGGGAGAGAGATTAGGGAGAGGGGTGAGTACAGGGGAGGAGGAGGAGGAGGAGGAGGAGGAGGAGGAGGAGGAGAGGAGGAGGAGGAGGAGGAGGAGGAGGAGGAGGAGGAGGAGGAGGAGGAGGAGGAGGAGGAGGAGGAGGAGGAGGAGGAGGAGGAGAGGAGGAGGAGGAGGAGGAAAGTGAAAGAGGGGACGAGGGAGAGTGAAGGATGGGAGACGGAGGAGGAGGAGGGAGAGGAGTGTGTTCTGTCTCGGGGAGGTGTTGAAAGGTCCGACCTGTTCACCTCTGAGGTCACACACACACACACACACACACACACACACACACACACACACACACATACTGGTTTCCATGGTTCATGAGGACCAACTTTCTGATCATCACTTGTGGGTACCACCCTTTCTAAAGGTTCTACAGGGATGAAAAAAATCAGGTATTCTAACCACATCCCTGTAAGCTCATACACGACTTCAAACATCTGAAATGTTGAAGTAATGAATTCCCCATGCTATGTGG
>CM077806.1:20807393-20874893 GCA_039737535.1 Lagodon rhomboides
ACCTGTTCACCTCTGAGGACACACACACACACACACACACACACACACACACACACACACACACACACACACACACACACACCTTATTTTTCTGTTTGAACTCTTCTTCTGTTATTTGCTGCAAAATTTTAAGCATTGTTCCTGTTGGACTGAAGCGAGGCAGCGGTAAAATACGTGCGCGTGAACACACACACACACACACACACACACACACACTCGTCTGAAACTGTTTTATCCATTACCGTGGTGTCGCTGCGCTCTCTGAATGACGGGCCGTTTGGGCAGAGACGTGGATTTACCATTAGAAAAGAAAAGCAGAGTGTCCAGCGCAGTTTGCTGCACTGGGCAGGAGGATCGACTGGAAAATCATGAACACACACACACACACACACACACGGTTTGATAGTTAGCGAGAATGACTTCCACTCACACAGACACGCGCATGTACCAGCTTCATTTATTTTTCTAGTAAACCTGGACGTGGAATCCCATTTGCAATCAAGACCTCCTCCTCCTCCTCCTCCTCCTCCATCCCTCCTCTCTCCTCCACCTCTCCTTTCTCCTTTCCATGTTTAAAAGTCCACGATTTTTCCAGCCCGAACAGTCGGAGCACTGTCGGACCCCAACAATACCGCCTTTTGTTGCACTGGAACACGTAGCGCACGCGTCGGAGACGTGGACACAGTTGCGATCAGAGTAAACACAAACCTGGAGTCCGGCAGGCGGTCCAGCTCCCAGCTCTGCTCCGACTCTCCACATGTTCTCAAGCATTTCATCAATTATTGAATCATTTAAAGCTTCAGAATTTCAGCACTGAATCATTTCATGCCAGTCACGTCACCTGAATCTTTCTTTCTTTGTTTCCTGCGTTGTTTATCTGATTGTTCCGTTGTTCGTTTCTTCCAGTTGTTTGTTCTGTTCGATGCTTGTATGTTTCTTTTATGTTTCTTTCCTCTTTTCTATGTTTTATTTTGTGTCTTTCGTTTCCTCCTTTTAATCTTTTGTTTCCTTTCTTCTCTCTTTCTTCTGTCTCCGTTGTGTCTTCCTGTTTTCATGATTTTCTCTTTTTCATGTTCTTTTTTTTGCTAATTCTTTCCCTCTTATCACATTTTTAATTTGATCCACATTATATTCCCTGTGTTGTCTCTTTATTTCCTCCCTTCCCTTCTTTTTCTCTGATTCTTTCCTGGCTCTGTGACTTTCTTCTCTTCTTCTCTCTTTCACTTTGTTTTCTGCCTTTTCTCCGTTGGCCTTGTATTTTCCACTCTCTCTACTGTATATCTGTTTGGCTCCACTGTTTATGTGGCATTTGCGGTCACACACACACACACACACACACACACACTCTCGGCCCTCTGGTTCACCTCTGCTCTCTCTCTCTCTCTCTCGGGGCGAGCGAGCCCTGCTGTATAATGAAGGGTTCACGGCCGTGTGATGCCGCTGGTTGGTTGTAAACACATTGTTCGGCTGAGGGTCAGACTGGGAATGGAAGTCAAACAGTGTTGTCGCCTCGCAACATCGGACTAATCTCGACATCCACCAGTGAGATTCAGACTTTTACCATCCACTTTATTGTTCTGTGACGTGTTTTCAATGGACATTGTTCAGGCTGAGGGTCAGATTAAAGAATTAAAGAACACGTTTCCATAGAAAACTTATTATACTGCATTTGTAGCCTCGTAATTTATTTGAATAGACATTGTTTTATTGTGAGAGATCCGTGTCAGAAACAGGCCGAGGCAGAAACATAAAGAGACTTAAAGTTAAAATGTTCTGATAAGAAAATTAGAAAAAGAGACATACAGACAAAGATATAAATGATTTAACATTTTATCAAAAGGGCATGTCATTATAGGCTCGTGAAAATAACATCTTCAAGAAGCTTCAAATTCTTAACTGTCAACCCGATGAAATTATTTGGATTAGGGCTGCAAATAACAATTATTTTGACAATAAACCGATAAACTGACAATTTCCCAAACCTGTACCATCTTCAAATTGTTTCTGGAATGAGCCAACGTTTGCTCCAAAAGTGAAAGATCATTAAAGGGATATTCCGGTGTAAATTTAATCCATGGTCTAACACACCGTGACACCGAGTAAGACTCCCCCTCGAGAGGTCAAGTTAGCTGACCGCTAGCTTAGCTAGTTTTAGCAACCTCAGAAAAGACCGCACGAAAACAGCAGCTCAAGGATGAAAATGTCTGATTATTACTCCATGGAACGTTCAGTTCTTATTATCGAGAGCTGACAGGGAAAATAACGGAAGTAATGGAGTAATAATCAGACATTTTCATCCTTGAGCTGCAGAAATCTACTGCACTCGGTAATCGACTCGTCAGGGCTTCCCCACACAGGCAGGCTGCTGGAGGAGAGGGTGAGTTGAGCTGTGTTTTTAATACAAATCCAGCAAAGCTAGCAGATGTTTGATGCTTCGTACTGTGTGCTGGGACTGTACATGTACTGTTGCTGAAGTTTGCTGCTGTTCTCACCATTAATTGTGGCTTTTTGATGGCGGTTTCTAGTTGGAGACATAAGCTGCAGTGTATTGTTATCGTGCGGTCTTTTCTGAGGTTGCTAAAACTAGCTAAGCTAGCGGTCAGCTAACTTGACCTCTCGAGGGGGAGTCTTACTCGGTGTCAAGGTGTGTTAGACCATGGATTAAACTTACACCGGAATATCCCTTTAATTGATTCAAATCAATGACAGCTAATTTTCTTTTATTTGATTAAGCGGCTGATCACTGCAGCTCTGCAAGAAGCTAAAAAATCAGAATAAATACGTCAGGTTCTCTTAGTTAACGAGTGTCTAAAGTCCAAAACACTTGAGCTAAATAAATCTAGATGGAGGTGTGTTGAGCTTGTGGTTTGGTTCAGTCCTGGACAACACAGACATGTTTGTTAAATCCACAGGCTGCCTCTGTTTTTAGCCCCGTATCTGCCCGGTGATAGCAGGTATTGGTCACCACACATGTACCTGTCATGTCCCCACCAGAGCCCAGCAGTCAGCAGTCCTGGAGGTGGTCTGGTCTGAAGGTAAAGGGGGCACGTCACGATTATCTGCCCGGTCCTGGACTCTTATCTGTGAGCTCACCGTGGACTGCTGGTCCTGGTCCGAGCCCGAGATAGACCTACAGTTTCTCACACAGCAGAGCGAGAGATAAGAGGGGGAGCTTCTGTGTAATGGAAGGAAAAGATACGAGGCGGTCGAGGTTAGAAAGCTGACTCTGTGTGTGATGTCTGACCGGTGTGACGCCAACCCAAACTGAACACGACCAGCGCCAGGCATCAAAGACACACTCTCTATCTCCTGCCTCACTCACGGACACACTCACATGACCTTATCTGAGCTTGTTCCCATCATTCAGCGGTTCTGGCTTTTAGGTTTTATACCTCATTGAATTCATCCTCCCCGTGAAATCAATAACGGCCCCAAACAGCCTCGAACATTTGGCCCGCGTACCTCGCGGCTGTCAGCGACGAAGAGCAGCTTCACCGTTTTGGACCACACGAGGGTTTCCAGTTTATCTGAGGGAGCATGAAGTTAGTAATCCTGACTGCTGAAGAGGTATTACATGGAAATAAAACTCAACCGCTGCAATGTTCTGGCCCAATTTGGGTTCTGCTTGGACTTGTTTCTGGACTCGCTCGAGTTGCCTTTGTTCAGCACGTACTGTAGATACACCGTGACCTGGATGACTCTTCACAAACATCTACTGAAGGTTATTTGCTGGTCTGAAAGTATTTAAAAGTTGAACAAGTTATGTGACATCCGATATTTGAAAGACATCTGAGGAGTTTCTTCTTATAGAGTTTAGTCTTTTAAGTCGTTAAAAGAAAGAGAGAAGGCTGTAACATGAGAGGATCTCAGTTGTTGGGTCAGTAAATCAGGCCAGGACCAGAATCCTGTCGTGGTCTCTAAATAAGGATGACTTGCACGACCAGGGTTTTCCTCAACATTAGGTTTAGGTTTTGGTCAAATCCTGTGCTAGATACTGTAAAACACTACAGACGAATACAGAAGAGTTGTCAGAAAAAAAGGAGGTTTGCCAGTTTTGTGTCATCACTTTAAACTGGATTTAGAAGTATAGTGTGTTACATTTTCATTTTAAAATGTCTAAGAACCAACTAGACATTTGTTGTATAGTTTGTCGAGTTGTGTACGTACGTACGTTATCTCAAATGTTTGCAACAATGTTAAAAGCCAGAGAAATCAGAAGTTCTATACAAGGTACTGGTGTGTTTGATTTGGTCGCCAGCTTCTTTTGTGTTGTTGCTCTTTTTTGTTTCTTTCGTTGTTTCTTTTTTGGTTGTTTCTTTCTTCCAGTGTTTCTTTCTTTCTCTTTTTTCTTTCGTTGTTTCTTTCTTTCTCTTGTTTCTTTCGTTGTTTCTTTTTGGTTGTTTCTTTCTTCTGATGTTTCTTTCTTTCTTTTGTTTCTTTCTCGTTTCTTTCCTTGTTTCTTTTTTGGTTGTGTCTTTTTTTGGGTGTTTCTTTCTTCCGATGTTTCTTTCTTTGTTTCTTCTTCTTGTTTCTTTCGTTGTTTCTTTTTCTAGTTTCTTTCTTTCGCTGCTTCTTGTTTTTTACGTTTTATTTTATGTTTCCTCCTTTGAGTCTTTTGTTTTGCTATGACTTCTGGGAGAGAGTCAGAGAGCGAGGAAGGAAGCCGGTGAATAAAACCTGAATGTAACGTGAACAAAACTTTAAAACATCACCTCGTTTGTCCACGTTTCTGCCGGAGTCACTTCATACTGATGGTTGTTTAACACTGAAGACAACCGCTTCATCCATCCATCCATCCATCCATCCATCCATCCATCCATCCATCCATCCATCCATCCGCCCGCTCTGACCTGTACTTTGTGTTGTAGGGTTTGCGTGATGTGTTTGAGAACTACTACAGAAAGCAGAGGAGGAAACAGGCTCGCCTGGTGCTGCAGCCCCACTCTAACATGGTACGACCCCTCACCTTCACTCTGTGTGTGTGTTTGTCTGCGCACTCTGTATTGAACACACACTGCTAACTACACACACACTCCCCTCTCCACACTCACACACACACCCCTTAATCTATAACTAATGCTAACTACTGTTAAATCGATTTGTCCGTTTGTTGAAGGTATTCTGGGATAATATGTCAAACAGAATGAAACTTTAAACTGTGAATTGGTGCATTATCTGATAAAAACAGGTGTGTTTATGTAAATTTAAGTAGTGTTTGCCACTGATTGTTTTTACATTTCCATACTTTCCCTCTGCTGTTGGACTCTCTATCCCCTTTTTCTCCCTCTGTATTTGTTTTTTCTTTCTCTTACACTTCTAGCATGAAACTCTGGAGGGATACAGGCGGTATTTCAATCAGATTGTCGGGTAAGTGCATCCATCCGTCTCTGCCTCCGTCAGTCCGTCTTCACTGAACCTTTTCTGCTGGAGTTTTATTTGTGTTTTTGTGTGATTTCGACTGAATTGGAAGTCGAGTTTTTCTCTTCTGAACGCTCAACATTTAAAGATAAAAACTTATCTCACAAACACGGATACGTTTCCTACATTTCTGGTGTTTTGGCAGCACATTTCAGAAACTGAAATCTGCCTTTTTTAAATTACTTTACAAGATATATTTGTATTTGTACCTGAATTCATCGACACCAATCAGCCACATTATTAAAACCACTGACAGGTGACGTGAGTAACATCGATTGTTTTGTTCCAATCCAATGTTCAACTGGGAAACTTTAATTCCCAGCATTCATGTGGATGCCACACCACAAAAAAAACTGCTCAGGATCGGCCAAATTTCAATAGATCTCATCAGCTTCAGTGAGCCAATAAGCATGCAGCATTCTTGTCGTGCCAAGCTTACAGTCCTGGTGATTGGCTGTCTCGAGGACTGTAGGAAAAACGCCCAGAAATGAGGCTCACCTAGGGTTGCAAAATTCCGGGAATTTTCAAAGATGGAAACGTTCCATGGGAATTAACGGGAATTTATGGGAATGAATGGGAATAAACTGGGAATTTTCAAAATTGAAGGTTGGCTCTTCACAGTAGGGCTGCAGCTATCGAATATTTTGGTAATCGAGTATTCTATCGAATATAATCGAGTAATCAGGGCGGCTCCGGACTGCCGGACTGACTGTCAGATACGCAAAGGCGCATGGTGACACACGTGACGGGACGCATCCCTTATTTTAACCGCCTTTGACGTAAGCACGTTGTGTCACACTAAAAAGAATCCGTGCGAAACGTGCGCTTTAAATTTAATTAAACGAGGCTTCGATCATTTTTGTAATCGAGTTACTCGAGGTACTCAGAGGAATCGTTGCAGCCCTACTTCATTGGGAACTTAAATATAGTTGGGGAAAGTATATTTTAGCATAATCTTGACTAAAACAAACAGATGCCATCCAAGTACACTTGAATATCCATGCCATTCCTCAATCGCATCGCAAATATTGCCGTCACGTTTGGTACTGGTGTTTGTGCACGAAGAAACGGTGAGCTTTTCTCAGTAACGTGTCCGCAAACAGGAAGTGCTTGCAAGCAAAAAAACACAGATACCCTGTTCCTAGTTGGTGGAAAAAGCCACCACATCAACCAAATCACAAAATTATATGGCAAATCACGTGATTTGGTTGCTGGGGAACAGGGGGAAGTTGTGGGGAATATTTCTAAAATTCCCCAGCCATGGAAATTTACAGGAAGCTTACCGGAAATTTACCGGATATGTTCGCCCTTTGCAACCCTAGGCTCACCATAATATTCCCAAATTGGTATTGAAAAAAAGTATAATTCAGGAACCTATATCGAAGTCAAGGTACCTATGCTACCTACGATTACCCGCCAAAAATAAAAAGTAGTATACAAGCAGTAGTGTTTGGAGGAAGAAAGAAAAGTTTAACAAGAGATCTGAATTATATGAAACACACTTTTACTTTTATTTCTAAACACATCTATGGATGTTCGTATTGGTTTACATCCCAAATATCCCTCCATCCGTCGGACATCCACCTCTCCCTGACCTTGTCTCCCATCCATCCGTCCAAAAAAACAAAAAACAATCAATCCTTAACATCCACCTCACCCATTTACCCACCTCTCCGTCCGTCCATCCATCCACCCATTGTGAGCTTCTCTGTGTAGCTTGGCAGAAGAGCGAGCGAGAGACGGTGAGAAAGAGCAACTTTCGAGTGAAAGCAAACATTCTGCGTCTCGCGACACCTCATTTCATTTCATTTGAGTGACTTCTGACCGTTTGACATCTTTTCATCTCTCCGTCCCTCCGACTGCCTTTTTTTTTTCATCCTCCTCTCTGCCCACACTCACCCTTTCTTCTCCCCTCCTTTTACTTTTCCTCTCATCCATCACTCCATCCAATTCTCTCCGTTGCATTCACACACACACACACACACACACACACACACACACACACACACACACACACACACACACACACACAGCGGTGACGATTGATAGAGTGTGTGTGATGGTGGTTGGAGCATTGCTGTTATTCCTTCTGTCTGTCTGACTGGAGCAGACTCCTCTATAAACACCGCCAGGACTGGACACTGACACACACACACACACACACACACACACACACACACACACCCTCAGGTCTGTTATTCCCATTTGAAGTTTTGGAAAGTGCCATCCAGTGTCTCTCATCCGGAGCTGTTTCTCTACCACTCAGTCATCCCCTCATTTCCCATCCATCCATCCATCCATCCATCCATCCATCCGTCCCAACACTCACCCTCTCACCTGCAACAGTTTCCAGTCTTTCAGTATTTTAATGCTCCGTTTATTCTCAGTAACAACTATTTTTTTTAATCATTTGAAATATTGCATGTTGAAATTATAAGTAGTCCAAAGAAAACAAGAAAACTAGCATTAAAACCTACAAAGCGTTTATTTAAAGAGAACACAACAAGGATAAAAAGCAAATGGAAATGGTTTTAAACCAGTAGAATATTAATTGATGTAACTGCTTCGTAAGATTTGGCCTCATTTTGGTAGTTTTGGCCTCCGTTTGTAAGGACCTTTAAAGTTTTGGTCCAGTCCTTTGGGGTATTTTGTTTACTAGATCTCTTCAGGGTTCGTAAGAAGTTTATGGAAGCGAGCGCGTCCATAAAACTGAACTCTAGGTGCTGGACGGGAGAAAAAAGGCGAACGTTTGAGAGTAACTAGATAAACCTCCCGTGAACATTTATTACCTCCACGTGTGACGGTTTTGTGTTTTTTACCAGTTTTCTTCCCACAATTTTAACCATCGTTAATACTTCTCTTTCTATTGGCAGTAAACATGCAGTCACACACACATTTATCAGGAAACTCGACCCAGTTTTGATCATTTCAAGTCTTGACCTCTTTTATCTAGATTTCAAAGGAGCTGGTTCTCCTCGAAGCTGATTTCTGAATCATCATTATATACTTGTAAAAAGGTCTGAAGATCAATTTAAGATTCTCAACATATTTATCCTCTTCAGTAATGAAAAAGAGAAGATTAACTGGGCAATAAATTCGACCACAGTGCGGCTCGTCGTGGTCTGGCGGGGCTCGGCGGGCATCGGATCGAGCGAGACGAACCAAAATCACTTCTCAAAACGATCTGATACGTTTCGAGGAGGCACTCCGACGGATGATTGACGAGCGCGGTCCGTCAGCGAGGCATCAGCAGCTGTTAACGCTCCATCGGATGAACGCGCCACTTGCTCGGCCGTCGCCGGTGCTTGTAAATGACTCTCAGATTGGGTAATCGTGGCGGCCTTTCTGGAAAAGTCAAGCGATCCACCAAAATCTGATGGTGGAAATTGGCCACGCAGCTGCAGAATGATCCTCTTTCATCACAGCTGATGTTTAAAAATGTGCAGGTTGATGCAAGCACATTTATTATTTCTTGGATGGTGCCAACAAAGATCCAGCGTCTAACCTTGCTGGTAGACTTGTAGTCAAGACCGCCTAAACCGAGACCAAGACACTACCAAGACCAGAGAGTATCAAGACCAAGACTAAGACCAAGACCAAGACAGACCAAGTCAAGACCAAGACTTGTTCAGCTCGAGACCGATACCGAGACCAAAAAAAGACTAGTTTTTTGCCATTTTGCATGAGTTGTAGAACCCGCACGCAGGTGCACCAAAAAATGCATTAAATTAAATGCAAAATACAAATAGTTTATAGTTCAAATAGTACAACATTGTACTTCAAATTGTACATTAACAAGAGGAAGAACTGGTCACCTTGATGTGTGCAATGGCATCTCAATTATAACACACTTTATCAAGTTGTAGTTGTAGCTGTAGTTCAGTGGGACAAGAACAATATAACACAGACATCACAAAGAACAGATACATAAACATATACATTCAAACTGTAGAACAAAAGGCTACTACATCATGAATGCATTTATGTCTTGAGTAGACTTGTAGTCAAGACCGCCTAAACCGAGACCAAGACCAGACAGTACCAAGACCAGAGAGTATCAAGACCAAGACCAAAGACTGTCGAGGCCGTGACAAGACCAAGACCACGGAAAAGTGGTCTTGAGACCGAGACCGGTCTCGAGAACTACAAGTCTACTTGCTGGTTTTACAGTTTGTGTTGTGCTCCGATCCTTGAAGCTAATTATTTTTGTGTATCTGTCCGTCCCTGCAGCTTCTTCGTGGTGGAGGACCACGTCCTTCACACCACACAGGGTTTGGTCAACCGGGCGTATGTGGAGGAGCTCTGGGAGTTGGCGCTGTCCAAAATCATCGCCGCCCTGCGGACGCACTCTGTAAGGACACACACACACACACACACGATACAGAAACACACTTTTAACGACAGCTGTGACACCAAACACGCTGCTGTGTCTCCTCAGTCGTACTGTGACAACCCCGACCTGGTGCTGGATCTGAAGAACCTCATTGTCCTCTTCGCCGACACGCTGCAGGTACGTCGTCCGCGTGATTAACGGCGCACTCAAAGAAAAGGAAAGGCTCGCCATCCCTTTTTTTATTTTCCATTTTGGTTGTCTCGTACTTTTTGTTCTTATATTCAAGTATCTTGGCACATGCCAGGTCAGCTATTTGACTCCGGGGGCTCATGAAACCGGTTCAAAGCTTGTTTTGTAGTTTAAAAATGGCCGTCTGCCAGTCTCCGAAGAAAGACTTTCTTTCTTAAATTGACCTTTTTTTTGGAGAGAGAGACGTTTATCATCTGATTTATCCTCCGCCGTACGTACGAGCGTGATGGATGAGACGATGGAGGGATGACGCGGAGACAAGAGGGGATGTGGGTAAAAACCGGACAGGAGGAACCTGAAGGCGAAGGGGGAGAGATGAATGGATGGTGCGATGCCCGAAAGTCGTCCACGTGAAATGATGAGGTGCCGCCGGACGGCTAAATTCACCCTCTTTTCTTTCATCCTGTCAATGTTAGCAGGGTTGTTCTCGTGTTCGTCATATACTAAACAATACATCACCAAAACTGGGTTATTCGTTAAAAATGTAAATATATATTATGGTGGAAAATACAGTCCGGTTCGATAATTTAGAGGCTTTAGAGGTGTTTGATTTGTCCATTCTGGGCTACTGTAGAAACATTGCAGACTCTTTAGAAGAAAAACAACATAAATTCTTAGTTTCAGGTGATTATATACTAATAAAAACATAATTCGGAGTATTATATTCCAGTTTTGTCTGTAGATTCTCAAAGATTCTACGCACTGGCCCTTTAATGATCATCACACTGAACTCTACTGTCTCCATATTGTTCTTCAAACTCTTAAAGATTAAACTTGTTTTATTCTGCAGACTCATAAATGTACTCTGACCCCACAATCCTGGGAAAAATATGATTTATTCCCTCAAAATATCACCGTGCAATCTCAATAATATTATTTATACGCAGTGAAAGTACTTCAGTCTTAAGTACTCCGTCTTTTGTTCGATAGCAGTTAGCTGACTGTTAGCCACGGTAGCATCAGCAAGCGTTTGCAGCTGTTTGACTCCCAGTCAAAGAGGGAAGCCGGCCAAACGCTGTCGCCCCGCCAGCTACAGAGTTTGTTAGCAGAGTTACAGCAACACTTTTGGCGTCTTCACCGTAGTTATATCCCTGCAAAGTAACACCAGATTTTGGCCTCGGGGTGCAGCCGGACACTGACCGCTCGCTCTGGTTCTCCTCTCCCCTGCAGGGTTACGGCTTCCCCGTGTCGCAGCTGTTCGACATGCTGCTGGAGATGAGGGAGCAGTACGGAGAGATCCTGCTCAAGAGATGGAACATCACCTTCAGGTACCGACGGCCGAGAGAGACGGCCGAGTGCGTGTGAGAACGAGGTCGAGCGTGTTGTTTTTCAGTAGCTGAGGACACGTTAGCGTGCTGCGCTGACCTTCCCCTCTCTAGTCATAAGGTCATAAGGGCGCACCGAGTGTTTGGTCCACACACACACACACACACACACTCACGGCCGTGTTGGTTTGTGGGAAACTTCCTCGTCCTGGTTTTGAAGTTTTACGAGCAGCCAGAGAGAGGAAGCGTTTTTAAAGCAAACGTCCGGAACATTCTCTGCCCTTCAGAATGGGTAGTACCCTTACAAGATTGTGCTCATTTATATCTGTGTGTGTGTGTGTGTGTGTGTGTGTGTGTGTGTGTGTGTGTGTGTTTGGGCTTACATGCCATTGTTTCACCATCGCTTTTTGTCCAATGACACCAGTGGGACTTGGAGCGAGAACGGACAAACAAACACACACTCCCTCTCTCCTTCCCCCCTTCTCTCTCTCTCTCTCTCTCTTTCACACACACACACATTTATACACACACACACATACACACACACACACTGGGGAAGCCACAGGAATGTTGTGTTGTATTGTTGGAGAGGCAGCGCTCTCCGGTTCACGGCCTCTCCATGGAACGTTGGAACGTCCGAACTCTGGAGCGCCAACAAGAAGTGGGGGTGGTGAAAGAGGGGAGGGTGGTAAGAAAACCTCAAGCATCAGAATGACCCCCAATGGGATGATTGTTTATGTGTGTGTGTGTGTGTGTGTGTGTGTGTGTGAGAGAGAGGCTGATGGCATCCCGACCGTTCCTGTCGACCTCTTCTGAGTGATTTACCTGTGGTTTGTCTCCTCTGCAGGCAGGTGTTGGACCAGGACAACTACAGTCCCATCCCCGTCTCCACAGAGCAGGAGTTCAGACACTACACCTCCCAGTTTCCCCTGCAAGACCCCGAACTGGAAAAGGTACAGAGCGACAGGAGAAATCAAATGTGTGCAATCAGAATCTCGCTCTAATCCTCTCGTCTCTCTGCTCCGTTCCCTCCAGCTTCCCTTCCCCAAGAAGCTCCCCTTCTCCGAGTTCGTGCCAAAAGTCTACTGCCAGCTCAAAGAGTTCATCTACGCCTGTCTGAAGTACTCTGAAGACCTGCACCTCAGGTACACTCGCGCACAAAACCTTTGTTCATCGTCCATCACTGACATCAGTTTTCGTCCAATTTGGAAATCACTTTGGTCACTACTCGTGTGTCCATCTAAGAAGGGTGTAAGAAACTCACCTCACTGTCTTCTTGACGAGGTAAAAAGGTAGCTCCTCATGTTTGTTCTTGCGCTCACGTTACTCTCGCCTCGCTCTTATCTTCTGCCTGCGGGATCTACGTGTCTAAATTCTATTAAATCACATTTTTCTGCCTCCGTGCCGGCGATGGCTGTGTTCGCCTCGAGGGAACTTGTGTAGCTCTCGGCGGTCAAAGGTTCAGGATCACTGTGACCTCACTGCGTCACGTTCTCATCAAGGGAACTTTCCTCAAATTGGCAACAACATCCACTTGGACTCAGAAAGAAATTGTTAGAAATTTGGTATCAAAACACATTTTTGGCCATTACTCAACAATTCATACGATGATTATGACACAAAGTTATGACAAAGGTCAACCTCGACCTGCCAGTAATGTTCTGGCCATCACTCAATGCGAGAGCTCAGGAGCAGCAGCTGCTCGACTGGTGAGCTGAGGCACACAGCTGCGAGGTGGTAATTGGTAGTTTTTGCGAGGTTATTCACCGTCTAAACCAGATTTAGTTTATAACTGACTCCAAGTCGTGTTTTGAAAGTCCCATTAACTGCGAGGGAAATGGTCACACTATCCCCAAAAAGCTCCAGTTTTATGGGAACGCTGTCTACATGTGGCCGTCTGGCTCCGTCTCCTATCAGATCTAACGATGGCACGATACAGGAAACAGACCGATGAACGCCTTGTTTTTGTTGACGAAGTAAAGTTTCGTTCAGTCCGTGCCGACGTCAATTTTTTTGAAGCCTACTCGTCAGTGTCGCAGTTGTCCGCACTTCTCAGCGTTAGAAAAAGGAATACCAAGTGGCAGCCTGAGGTCCGCTTGTGGGAACTCAGACCAGAACCGGATTCAGCGCTGCCAGGAGGTGAACTCTGGGTCGCTGCAGCGGGCGAACGCTCGCTCGCCCCCTAAAACCCTTTCTCACCATCACTTTCTGCCATTGTCTCTCTCTCTCTCTCGCTCACTCACACACACACACACACTTACAAACACACACACACACACTCACAAACATTTGGGACGCGGCAGACTTTCCTTGGTCGATTCTTTCCATTCTGATCAGGGATCTTTGTCTCATTAGATTTGGCCCACGAGGACACACACACACACACACACACACACACACACACACAACAACACAGCAATCAAGCCCGACTTCTGTTCCACGTCCTATGGAGGATAAACAGCAACCTGAGTGTGTGTGTGTGTGTGTGTGTGTGTGTGTGTGTGTGTTGGTTACGGTCGATGGAAGAATTAGCTAAAACAATGCAGCTACTTTTCTACCGAGAAGATGAGCAATCAGGGAGCGACTTCCACTGTCCAGAGGGATTCAGCCGGGCTGGGACTCGGCCAGACACACAAACACACACACACACACACACGGAGACTCACACACACATTTCAGAGCAAAACACACACTGAGAATCCTTCTGTTCCGATGTGTGTTATTAGTGTCAAGTTCTGATTTGGTCGGTGGTTTCAAACAAAATAGCGTTTTCTTTTATTCAGACTCGGATCCCCGGGAGGTTGTGTGGGTTTTTTTTTTATTGTGCATTTTTGCGTCCAGTGTCTGCATGTTTGATAGTGTTTCTGTTTATATGTGCTCGTGTGTGTGTGTGTGTGTGTGTGTTAGTGTGTTGATTCTCTCCGTGGGGGCTGGGAACCGGGGAGGTACCATTGATCCGTGACTGGCGGAAGAAAGGGAGACGGAGGCAGGAGGAGGAGGGAGGAGGTTGGAAGTGATTGGAAAAAGGAGTCGTCTAATTAAAGGGAAGGATTTGGCATAATGGCCCAAAAAAAAAAAAAAGGGAGACGGGACGGAAAGACAGACACAAACTATTAGTCTTTGTGCGTTGGTCTCTGTGTTCGGGCGCAGTGGGTTGTAAAGCGTCGACCCCGGCGGTGACGCCGCCAGAAATCTGTCCGGTTTTGCATTTTTAAAACTGGAAAAGCCGCTCGCAGTGACAGATTGATCCGGCAGAGAAGTGGGGCTGCAACCACCGATTATTTTCATTAATCAGCTAACGGTTTAGTCTGTAAAATGACAAAAAGATTGTGAAAAATGCAGCTTTCCCAGAGCTCCAAGTAACTTTCTAATTGCTTCTTTTGTCCGACCGACAGCCCAAAACCAAAAGACTATTCGTTAACTGTCATAAAGGTTGTTGGTGTTTATACCTCCAACACAGGAGCTGTGGACCACCGGAGGAAGGTTTTCAGACCGGAGGCGATGCGAAGCCATGCGAGGCTAGCTAGTTAGCATGCTAAATCCAAAGACTTCTTTGATATAATGTAGAATTTCACATTCTGTTGATTATTTTCCTTTGATTTCTGAACATTTAAAAACTCATATTCCTTCATATTGCACCTTTTAATTAATCGATGATTAGACTAATCATTGCAGCTCTACACTGAAGTCCATGAAACCGTCTTTTAAATCCCTGTTACCCCCTTCTTTCAATGTTAGGTAATAACATTGGGTGTTTTCTTTCTTTATCATTTTAATTGTCTATTTGACAGATGATATCGATGGACAAGCCAATTGATTTCGACATTTGGTCACCAAGTCTGACCTCAAGTCTTTAGTAAAATCTTAAAACGCAGACCTGTGTTTCAAAACTGTGTTCAGGAATGACTGTTTTTCATTGGAATTGAGTTTTTCTTGATTTGACTTCTTGCACAATAAGAAAACAAGTGATGTGCATGGTGCCTTATCGATAGACAAGCCCCTAAAACAGAAACTATTATATAGAATTTAAAAGTGTAACTGTAAGAAATCACCCTACACATCTCAAATAAAGACATGAAAAAGATCATTAACAAGTAAAACAAACCTTTGAGAAATCATTTCTTTAATCAAATACATGTGTGCAAGGTTGAAGCAATCAGAAGTTTCTGCAGGCTGCTGGGACGCATGCTCGCTTCCTATCAGGAGAATTAAATATGACAAAATAAGTTAATGTTTGCACCAGTGGGAAAAAAGCTGTATTTTACAGCTTCTGTCTGATTCATTAGCTCGCTTAAACAACTCTGAAATCATCCGTCCGAACCGACAAAAATGTCCCGACAGATGTTTTTCTGCGCGACACTTTCCCTCTGATCTCTCGCTGACCAGACAGCACTAATCGCTCTTCTCAATCAGAGTAATGGCTCCGCTATTTGACCTGGCTTGATTTCTACAGTCCTGCGCACCGAGCTATCTGGTTACCGCGGCGGCACGCCTTCCTGCCCGCTTCAAACGCACACAGATGCACGAGTCCGGAAGCAGACGGGACGGTGGAGCAGGATTGTGGTCATTGATCCCTCTGACCTCCGACCTTAACCTCTGTTCACAAGTCTGATTTGGCGGAAAGCGACTAAGCCTGTGTGTGTGTGTGTGTGTGTGTGCATTTTTCTTCAAGTGTACATGATGCATATTACTTTTCTGCCTCCAGATGTGGAGTTTTGTTGCTGTGAAAATGTGTCTTGTAGCCGCTCCACATGTTTTTGGTCATTCTAGTATGACTGTAGGTATGTCTGCGTCTGTTTGTTGGTCAATCAGTTCACCGCTTTGGTCCAGACTGAAATATCCCCACAATGACTCGACGGATCGCCATGAAATTTGGTACAGCCATTGGAGGTTCCCAGAGGATGAATCCTAATGACTTTGGGGATCCCCCTGACTTTTCCTGTGGCGCCACCATTGGGTCCAAGTTTTCACTTATCACAATACATATCTAAACTTCTACACAGTGGATTTGACCAACAATATGAACAGACTTTCATGGCTCCCAGAGGATGAGTCCTAATGAAGTTGTACAAGTCATAAAGCGTAAATTTAGGCTTCAAACTGTGAAATTACGGCGTCACGTGATGCACTGAGGCCTAAAAAGACTTTTTCACATAAGTTTACATTGTAAAAGAAGCGTCTGTTAAACGGTGGATACATAATTGGATCCATTTGAGCCAATAAAATTTGGAAAGTCTAGAAGATCAAATCATTTTATCTCTATTCAAGTAAGCCGGGCGCTAAACAGTAAGTTAGCCAGTTCGGCAGAAGTCTGTAATGCTACCAAGACATTTTCACTTATCACAATGCATATCTAAACTTCTACACAGTGGATTTGACCAACAATATGAACAGACTTTAATGGTTCCCAGAGGAAGAGTCCTAATGATTTTGGTGATTCCCAGAGTAAAATGTCATTACGGGTACAAGTTGTACAAGTCATAAAGCGTACATGGCAAAAATGAAGATGCCGTCTGTCGAACTGAAAATCTCAGGCTTTGCACTGTGGCCTAAAAAGACTTTTTCACACAAGTTTACATTGTAAAAGAAGCATCTCTTAAACGGTGGATACACAATTGGACCCATTTGATCCAATAAAATTTGGAAAGTCTAGAAGATCAAATCATTTTATCTCTATTCAAGTAAGCCGGGCGCTAAACAGTAAGTTAGCCAGTTCGGCAGAAGTCTGTAATGCTACCAAGACATTTTTCACTTATCACAATGCATATCTAAACTTCTACACAGTGGATTTGACCAACAATATGAACAGACTTTCATGGTTCCCAGAGGATGAGTCCTAATGATTTTGGTGATTCCCAGAGTAAAATGTCATAACGGGTACAAGTTGTACAAGTCATAAAGCGTAAATTTAGGCTTCAAACTTTGAAATTACGGCGTCACGTGATGCACTGTGGCCTAAAAAGACTTTTTCACATAAGTTTACATTGTAAAAGAAGCGTCTGTAAAATGGTAGATACATAATTGGACCCATTTGATCCAATAAAATTTGGAAAGTCTAGAAGAACATCAAGATCAAATCCTTTTATCTCTATAGCCAGTTCAACAGAGGTCTTTAGTGTGCAAGTCAGAGGCCCCACAACACGGTAAATCTGGGTAATTTTAGATCCAGGAAGTCGAGCTATATTGTCTTTAAGTGCCACTGAGCAGCTTTCATAGGAATTAATGTGTATCCAGGTTTAAATTGTTATACAAGAACAAGAAAAGCTCAAAATTAGGGAAAAACAGGGATCAAAGTATAAGGAAATCTGTTATCCAGTCGTACTTGGAGTCGTCTGAACATGATTGGAAGGCGTAGAGTTATTTTGGCTTCCACGGCTCAAGAAGCAAAGACAAAACGTTAGATAAAACCAAGAGATAAGTTTTGGTTTGGCTTCTTCAACGGTGATGAAGACCGTTCAGCTCTGTGGTGTCTCAAAAGAAACAGGAGATGAGGTGATGTTGGCATGAGAACCTGTGGGAAAGACATCAACCTGTAACAAAGAGCTCGAACGACTGGTGAAAACACGCCACAGAGATGCCCGCGAGCCTCAAACTCAACCCCAAATTTCAGCTCAGCGTTGGCAGACGGCGGGTGTGAATGTGTCGAAGCTTCGAATATGAAGCGGGGTGTTGCTGAGAAAGAGCAGCTCGGCTCGGCCCGGTCGAGGTAAAGACTGGAAAGAAAACAGAGGCAGCAACCGCGGATGAAAGTGAAAACACTTCTTGGCCACGATTTGCACACAAGCGAAGACAATCAGACGATTCAAAATCAAACTGCGTCTGTCGAACTCCAGCGAGCTGCTCGATCACAAACACCAGTGGAGATCGAGCGGTTTGATGTCGTTCCCGGTTTACATGAATCACAGGTGTCGTGTTTTGTTTTGCAGTTGGCACGGCGGTAAACCAATCGCAGAAATAAGAAACATACAGCTTGAGCACATCGGTTTGTTTGAAGGAATTGCTCGAAGGCATCGTCTTCTAATTGAGAGAACCTGGTGGGTTTCGTAGGGACTTTCGTAAGGATTTGATCTCAGTCCTGTGTCTTTTAGCGCCGTTAGCTTCTGTGATGACATCAGCACTTGGTGGTAAAAGTTTCTAATAGCCAAACGTTTGAGGACACCTGTGGTTCAAGAGGTAGAGCAGGCCTTCCTATAATCGGATGGTTGGTGGTTCGATCCCCGTATCTGAATTTAGAGACTGCTACCATCACTCCAGTTCACGAGAACAGGTTAATATGAATGGATATTTTATGGTTATCTTCCTTTTTTTTACTGGGCTATTTCAGTCGTATTCTTAAACAGGATTCTTTCCAGTCATCGACTGTGAAACTCCAGTGTTTCTTGGCCCACCTCAAGCTTGTGGCCTTTGTTTTCCCTCCTGATCGTGGTTTAGAAACGGCTCCTGGTCCTCCGAGGCCACTACGAGAGTTTTTTTAGCAAATTGGAGTTTTGTGTTCCTTATTGTTCAATTTCTGGCTTTTCTAACTCTGAGGAACTAAGCTTGTCGTATTGGCCCTCCGATGGTGCGGTCGCCTCGGGTCAGGATGATGGCGCTTCTGGACAGAACCACCCACATAGAAACATCAAGTCCAGCCAAGAAAGCCATTTTCACTCACCTTCTGAACCCCCAAACTTTCTGGTTATTTCCAGTTCTACGTGACAATATAGGAGTTTTTCTGACGTGGTCTCAGATCTGAATATCAAGTATGTTTCTTAACCATCTCCCTTCTTTATGGCGCTAAAACTGGCCCAACTTTTCGTCACGCCGTCTGTTTTATAACGTGTCCGTCGCATCAGCTGAACCGCGGTGACATTTGGTGTCGGAGCAGCTGCGTCGGTGACAAATGACGTAGAGAGTCGTGCTAAGGAGCCATTTGAGGGCGGGAGAAAAGTATGAGTGGAACTCTTTGGGCTTGCCATCGTACACACACTCACAAACACTGAGCACACACACACACACACATAAAAACAGTATTTACACTCCAGCTGTCCATCATCAATAAAGTCAGAGTGTACTTGGCTGGCAAATCGATGACCACAGTTGATTTCCATTATATGTGGGCACAGCTCCTCGGCACAGTCGCCGATCCACACTCGCTCAGAGACACTGTGTGTGTGTGTGTGTGTGTGTGTGTGTGTGTGTGTGTGTGTGTGTGTGTGTGTGTGTGTGTGTGTGTGTGTGTGTGTGTGTGTGTGTGTGTGTGTGTGTGTGTGTTTGTAGCTCCTTAACACTGTCCAGAGTGTGTTTGGTGGTGCAGTGCAAACATACCTGTGGCTTCCTGGCTCGGCGCTCCAACCTCTCGCTGTTTTCACTGCTGACTCGTCTCTTTCTCGTCATTGTTGTCTCCCTTTGTGTATTTTTAGGAAATACCTCCTCGCATGTCTCCATCCATCCCTCACTGCGCCGTAAACACGGCTGCACCGAAGGGCGCTTGGCTTCCCTTTGACAGCGGCGACCGCCGCGCATTTATTGTGACTGATGGCAGCATAAATATAATGAAATTCAATCCAAGTCCTGCGGCGCGGCTATATTTGTATATATGCATGTGTGTGTGTGTGTGTGTGTGCTGAGAGTTCACTAGCATACATTGACTTTTTGCCACTCTCCACACACACACACACACACACACCGTTTTTGCCCACTCTGCACTTCTGCCGCTCCAGGAATTCTTTCCCCCCCTGCTCCAAATTGTCGGAACGTTTTTAGGATTCCTCCGCTTTTTTGGAAACGAAGAGTGAGTTTGGAATTCCAGCTCTCGTTCCCCCTCAGGCGACACGGTGTGTGTGTGTTTGAGTGTGTGTGTGTGTGTGTGTGTGTTTAGGTTGAATTCCAGGCGCAGATAATTTACTGATTTGGTTGGAATGTGTTTGTTACCCACAGGGAGCTGGAATCGAACACACTTGATGCACTAAAACACACTCGAACACAGATTCTTCTTCGTCATCCGGCAGCCGGAGAAGCTGATCGCTTTTGTTTTCAGCTGATTATCGATGTGTGTTTGACCTCTGTGAACCTTTTGTGTGTGTTTGAAATATTAAATGGGTCTTTTTTCGGTCCCTTGTTCAGACCCGGTGTTACTCTCTGACCTGAGTGGACAGCTTTAAGTTCAGGTGTGAACACGCCCGAGACCATAGAAGACACATTAGAGATCCGATTACTCGGCACACATTCACGGGTGGTCTTGGCAGAGGAGGAAGAGAAAAAAAGAAGAAAGCCGATCCAACCGTTGAACTACTGCCGTCAATACCACCAGACTCCCTTTACAAATCATGCGATTTTGAGACTTTTGTCAGTTTGTCGCAGCGTCGCTGCACCGACCTGTCTGCGTCTGCATCCACTGCAAAGTGTGTCCCACCTGCTAACATTTAGCAGTGCAATTTACTCACCATTTTACGGAAGCTTATTGCATTCACTTGATACATTTTTTTTTGTTTTGTTTTACTGAGTAATTATTTGTGTTTTTCTGAGTAATTTATTTTTTTGTCTGTTTTTCGGAATAATTATTTCTGTTTTTCTGAGTAATTTATCTTTTGTCTGTTTTTCAGAGTAATTTTTTTCCTGATTTTCTGAGTAATTTATTTTTTTTCTGTTTTTCAGACTAATTGTTTTCCTGTGTTTACAGAGCATTTGAAGATCTATTCATTCATTGAGAGCTCGACTTCATGGTTACAAACATGACCGACTTGTTCAGTTTAATCAAGTTTTACTTTGATCTGGTTTTAAGAACTGGAGATAGTTCTGTCTTTAACTCATATAGATGGTATTATCATTAGTTTGTCAAGGCATGTATGCGTGGCAGGAGTCACCATAGGTCCATGACATGGCTCACGGAGAAAGGGAGTCTGTTACAGGTTGGATGTTCTTCGGAGTTTGAAGTATCGCGATATTTCAAAAAAAAATGACTCCGAAAACAGGAGAAAAATGTACTCAGAAAAACAGAAATAATTATTCCAAAAAACAGACAAAAAATAAATTACTCAGAAAAACAGAAATAATTATTCCAAAAAACAGACAAAAAATAAATTAGTCAGAAAAACAGAAATAATTATTCCAAAAAACAGACAAAAAATAAATTACTCAGAAAACAGAAATAATTATTCCAAAAAACAGACAAAAAATAAATTACTCAGAAAAACACAAATAATTATTCCGAAAAACAGACAAAAAATAAATTACTCAGAAAAACAGAAATAATTATTCCGAAAAACAGACAAAAAAATAAATTACTCAGAAAAACAGAAATAATTATTCCAAAAAACAGACAAAAAAATAAATTACTCAGAAAAACAGAAATAATTATTCCGAAAAACAGACAAAAAAAAAATTACTCAGTAAAACAAACCAAAAAAAAAATGTATCAAGTGAATGCAATACGCTTCCGTACCATTTACCCTAAATGTATGTGAAAAGACAACATTTTATTCATGGTAAACATGTGAAATTATACCGTGGAGAACAGTCACCAGACTCCCTTAAAGATCAGCCAGTTTTAAGTGTTGTTGAGTCCGGAGAAACTTTGTAAACCTCGTGAAATGCTGATCCACAACAAGTCTCAACTATCTGGGCCTTCTTGTAAATTCGGCAAATGTTCTACATTAAGTTCTCACTTCCTTTGTGTGGAATGTGTGTTTGTTTCGGTGATGTACGCCCCGTTTTTATTTGCACATAGAGCGAGACAAGTGGTCATTCTAACGAACAGCTCTATGTGACAACTAATGTCCGGGCTCTATGTGCAATAAAGACTTCGTGTCCCTCGTCTCACCGTCTCCTCTGACTGTGTTTCTTATTCTGTGTGTGTTTCCCGTCTTTGTGTTGTCAGACTCTAACGGCGTCTGGACTCAGCCGGGCCTCAGTTCATCTTTTCTGTGCAGCTTCTAGGAAAAACTGCCATTAAAACAAAAAAAAAACCCTCTTTAGAAACTCTGTTGAAAATTTGTCTGGGTTTCTTCACCAAAACATCGCCCACATTTCAAACATAACAAAACCGATAGTATGTCAGAGATTTTGTAAGTGGCTCTGATTAGCTCCATCAAACATTTGTTTTGACAGGAAATTTGAGCCCAATTCGGACTTAACAGCCCGCTGGCTCCCTGTTCGCCTCGCTGGCGGAGCAGAGGTGGTAATTTTACGACTGTTTAAAGTCTGCAGAGGACGAGGGCGGGCGAATATATCAAAAACTGCATGGCTAACATCATGACAGGTGACGAATAGCTCTTAAAATGCTTTGATTTAGATATTTTATTAATTTGAGAGCAGTTTTTTTCACTTCCTTTGAGTCTTAGGTTATATATTTTTCAAGCTGTGGTCTTATCAAGAGAGTCGAGGCGACGTTAGACTTCTAATGATCCTGACAGCTCGTAACATGGTAATGTACTCATTTGAACTGGCTGGCATCTCCAGATTTTTTCCAAATGGAGAGATTGGCAGGCCGAGAAATCTCGCTTAAACTGTTTGTGCTGGCGTCGGGACGCGGCGAGAAGTGGAATAAATCGCTTCTGCACAGCCACCGATGCTCTGTCTTTCTCTTTGTTTATGTCTCACCGTGTGTGTGTGTGTGTGTGTGTGTGTGTGTGTGTGTGTGCGTCCACAGCTCCACGGAGGTAGACGATATGATCCGCAAGTCGACAAACCTGCTGTTGACCAGAACCCTCAGCCACTGTCTGCAGTACGCCATTAAGAAGAAGAATGTCGGGCTGGCGGAGGTACTGTGTGTGTGTGTGTGTGTGTGTGTGTGTGTGTGTGTGTGTGTGTGTGTGTGTGTGTGTGTGTGTGTGTTAAAATATGACGCTCGTGATAATCTCTCTCCGAGGAAAACCAACCAGCTCTTGCCGTTTGCGCAACCCTCTCTCTCTCAGATTGGTCATTTTCCACCTTTCCGGCTCATTAGCTCTCACAAAAACAGACGTATCCTCTTTTTCAACCTGCTGCTGCTGCTGTTGTTGTTGTCATAATAATAACTGTGCAGGACGCTTAACTGCGATACCGAGCGGTGATTTTGATTTTCCACTTCCCACGTGCTGTTTAGTTTCCGTGCTCCGCGATCGGCCTGGAGACCAAACATCGTTAATTTCTACAGGAACAGGGCGTCACGATGGGAGAGGGTGTTGTGGAAAAGTCACCTTGTCACTTGCTCAATTGATAGTCGGACGCTGAAGAGATAAAGAGCAGAATGTGTCCATGCACAAAGCAACGGCACATAAAAGTGTCGACAGACTGATTATAGTAGAAAATAAACTTTTATGTTCTTTTATTAGATAATAAATACATAAAGTCTATAATTGACAGACGTGTGACTCAAGTCATTCAAGTTATTTATTCATGGCCGATCTCTTCCAAGTCACAGCAGCCTCTCCTGCAGAATCCAGTCTTTGTAGGAGGAACACAAGCTGTTAGTTCCTGTCTGATCATGATTTTATCCTCCAGTAACTCAGTAACAGTTTTGAGGTACTTACTTTTGACTCCACTTCATTAATTTTGATAACTTTACTAGCAACCATGTAGACTTTGTGCTGCACAAGAGCCAAAGTAGCACATTTTTTAAAATTTAAATTAAATTTTTATCAGCAATCAGATTAAAAACCACTGATTTGAATATTCAGAAATGTTCAGATTATAGGATCTGCTAAAAGTCCAGGAGGTGAATGAGACAACAGACATGTATGTGTTTAATTTACTTAGTAGATTAAATATCAGATACTTCAAGATATCGGTGACTGCTAACTTTTACCACAGTAATACTTTAACATGATATCTTTACTTTTACTCAAGTATGATTTGTGGTTACTTTTTGTAAATGCTGCAGTTGTATCTAACCTGCTCAAAAAGTACGACATTGATTGAATTTGTGTTATAATTACTGGTATTCAGAGAAAAACAAACAGAAAACAAATACTATAATCACAGCTTATTTTTTCTTAAGTCACTTTTCCATCACTTTTTAACAGTTAAATAGAGACGACCAGACTAAAACAACAACTATGAACCTAAACTGAAAACATAAAATGAACACTCAGTCGTTCATCAAGCCACTGACTTCCAAGTCGAGTCTCAAGTCATCAATATACTGATCCGGTTTGACTCAGTTCCAGAGTCACCGTGCTGAATCCACATCTCTGATAATAAACACAGAGCAGTTGACCTCTTCACATCTCCTGTGTTCATATGATGGCAGACTTTCAAAATAAAATCACAGAACCTCTTACAAGATGACAGAAAAGGTCCCAGAAGCAACAGAGAACACATGTTTTCCACACAGTCACATTTATAGGAGACATGAGACTTAATGTTCAGCGGGATGTTTGAGCTCCGTCACTGCAGGTGAATGTTTAAACGGTTGCTCAGTGTCATTTTCTTGTGTCCAGCTGGTGCAGGTGATCATAAACACCACCCACCTGGAGCAGAGCTGCCACTTCCTGGAGGAGTTCATATCAAACATCACGAACGTCCCGCCTGACACGGCGAACGCCACCAAGCTGTACGGGACCTCCACCTTCAAGGTACGCCGAGAAACTCCTTCTGTTCTTCTATCAGTCTTATCTTTTCTTTCCGAGTAAGTAATGAATATGACATTATTCATTAAACCGTCTCCTCGCAGGACGCTCGCCACGCGGCCGAGGCGGAGATCTACACCAACCTGAACGCCAAGATCGATCAGTTCCTGCAGCTGGCTGACTACGATTGGATGGCGGCGGCGCAGGGAGGCGGGACTCTGGACGCCAGCGACTACCTGATCGACCTGATCGCCTTCCTGAAGAGCACCTTCAGCGTGTTCACCAACCTGCCGGTGAGTGCACAATAATGATAATAAAACTTTATTCTAACAATCGCTTTTCAAAACAGAATTACAAAGTGTTTTACAAGGAGTAATTAAGATAAATACAGGTAACAAATACCCAACAATAAAATAAGAAAGGTTAAATAAAACACCTAAAACTAAAGTAAAATCGACTTGAAAATTGATACTCAGCGTTAAACATGAAGCATATTTATCAAAATCACGAATTATTCCTTTAATTTGTAGCCATACAACTTAAATCTACAATGTCTGTTAGCTTTCAGATGCTGCTAATTGTCAAAAATCAAGTGTGTGTGTCTGTTTTATTTGTGTAAACTATGTGTGTGTTCACCATATACATACCTTTATGTGTGTGTGTGTGTGTGTGTGTGTGTTATATAAGCTCCTCCCGCACCGGTCCGTCTGGATGTGAGCGTGAGACATCACAGGGCCGGACAATCTGCTTTAGTTCGTTAGAGTATGGGCTTGTTACGGGTTAGATCGTTAACATGGGGCTCGTTAAGCTCATTACAGGGTGAGCGGGTCGGGTCAGCAGCGCCGGATCACACAGCGGCTCAGGCTATTGACTCCACAGCCCCGACTGTAATGACATTATGCAGCCCGTCAGGATGATACAGCCACGAGCAGGGGAGAGTCGAGTAATGATATCAACTGTTCGACAGCTCATTAATGAAGCATTTAACGTTGTAATCACCATAAAATACATATATTAAAGTGATTTTCTTGACTTTAAATGCAAAAAAACAGGGAATACCTACATTATATGAGACGACAACCAAATCCACCAGATGTTGAATTAAAAACAACAGTGATAAAATAAGAAAAAGTATATCTCAAGATGTTCACTTACATTGTATGCCCCCTGTTTGAGTATTTTGGCTTCTCGAGCTTTAAAAGTGCCATCACATCTCCGACCCGGAGCCTTTGTGCAGGAGGTGTAAATACAATAAGGCTGCTGCATCAGGGCCACACATAAGATTGTTCTAACAGAGTCAGACGGCTGATAATCTTGTCGTAAATATGAGAAAATATGCCAAAAATAGAACAAAATTATACCAAAGTTAGTTGTGACCAGAACATATGATAGAGGGTTTGCCCGGGCCTGATGGTATTGGAAGCAAGCTGGATAAAAAAACATTATAAATCACCTTATTTTTAGCTCACTATGCTGATATTCAGGATAATAGGTCGGCAATCCGCCCTGGTAAAGATGATCAGTCGGCCTTTAAAGAGCACGATGTAGTTTTGGAGAAGAAGCTCAAACTCAGAAATCTTTATTTTCTTTCCATAGTGAATAAAGGTAGAAAGGTGGCAGGGTCCGCCACATATAAACAAAGTAAAATGGTATGAAATGTTTGTTTTTTTGTTTATTCAGTCATGAAAACAAAGAGAGTTTGATTGTTTTGTTTGTTTTGTCAGAAAAAAATCAGCCAATGAAGATCTTAAAATCTCTTTTGCCCCAAAACTACAGAGCTCTCCTTTAAATAAATAAAGTAACGGGTGAATATTTAGTGTTTCCCAATCAGTGTAGAACTCCTTTCTCTCTCTCAACAATAAAAATGGGTCATCACATATGCGTTGGCGGCCTTTAGTATGCCAGTCCAAATAACATCTATATGTTGATAATGTGTGTAATCATCATATGTGGTGCTCAGTGTTGATATTGCCTCATATAAATGACCCTGATATTGACGCTGTGGACCTAAAGGACTGAAATTTTAGCTTTCTACAAAAGTAGTATCCAGTAGGAAACTGGACGGAGGCCTGAGGTTCCCAACATGTTTTTCTAACCGCAGCATTTTTAACGGTGAGGTTAATGTTTCCTCGAAACAAACCAGGAACTCCCAGATCGATAATAAATCCGGAGATCTAAACTATTTAGACTCGTTGTTGTTAACTCTGTTACAGCGTTTAAACGTCTGTATTTGGATCTCGTGGCAACTATTCATTTCTGTCTTTAAGTTTTAATGTACACAGAGGTTTATAATCCGCGTTCCCACACTCGGGTTAGCCTTAAGACGATCGGCACACGCAGATTTGGTCGAAGCGGGTCACAAGGCCACAAGGCCACACACACAAGGTGGTCGAGCTAAGTGTTCTCCAGCAGTTATAAGAAGCTTTTCCTTCACGCCCACGAGCCCCGGACATGACCCCGTCACACACACTTTAAGACACACACACACACGCGCGGGGGCCTCCTAAGTAGATCAGATGCTATGGATCTGAAAAGCTGGGTGGTATGACCCTCTGAAACAAGAGGTGATCGGAGAAAAGAGCTGAACTGGATACTGCTGAAGAGAGCTGATGGATGAGAGAATAAAGAACTACTTAAACTATTGTTGCTGCTGCTTCTCGAGATTTTGGATCGGATTCAAGACTGACCCGAGGACAGTGTTAGGGTTAGAAAGAACAACAGAAAGAGGGACCTAAAGGATAAACAGACTTGATCATAAAGCACCTTAGAGTAGCAAACGGCGAACGCCAACACAGATTGTTGCCGTTGCCCGCTGATGCTCTTGATTCTGACCCGTGGCCCTTTGCTGCATGTCATTCACCCTCTCTCTCATCCCCTTCCCTGTCAGAATAAAGCCATGAAAAGGCCAAAATGATAATTATGATGGTACAGGGCTCGTTGAAGACCGTCAGCCATCGGATCATCCATCACCCCGACCCTAGTGTGCTCTAGAGGTCGACCCATAGAGGATTGTTCAATTGTTCAGGGCAGAGAAAACAAATCTAAACTAAATAAATGAATCTGTATTGCTGAACATCAAACTCCAAGTACTTTATAAATAGATCTGGAATGAAACATGG
Source organism: Lagodon rhomboides (assembly GCA_039737535.1). Taxonomy (NCBI): domain Eukaryota; kingdom Metazoa; phylum Chordata; class Actinopteri; order Spariformes; family Sparidae; genus Lagodon; species Lagodon rhomboides. The sequence goes on from CM077806.1 coordinate 20,835,307, forward strand.
GAGCGATTCTTATTTTTAAGCCATTATTTTCCCACAAACTCTTTAATTCCAGTTGAGAAGCCTGATATTATGATTAAGGAAACAGAACTGGTCTACGTTCTCTAAAGAAAGGTGACTCCTCTGCTTGTCGTGTCCAGACAGTCGGCCACAATCGGATTCAAGTTTCTAGCACACCGGTTGACCTCAGTTCACTCTGACTGATATCAGAACTTAGAAGTAACTCATGCCGTTTTTCCACCGACAGTACCAGCTCGCCTCGCCTCGACTCAGCTCGCCTTTTTTGCGTTCCCATTACTGAAATCTGGTACCTGGTACCTGCTAAAGTGGTGCTTTTTAGTATCACCTCCGTATAAGTTCCAACCGAGCTGAGCTGATACTTCTGTGTGACGTAAGCTGGCAGCCGGCCACTGATTGGACAGAGAGCGACGCCACTTGACGACTCATGACGAGCGCGACGTCCGAGCCTGACACCCGCTACCTTTAAAAACTAGCATCTGCGTTCAGTCAACATAGCGATTACATGGAAGGAACAACGCGCAGGAACACGGCGTGGACCGTGGCAGAGGTGGAGACGCTCCTGAGTGTTGTCGCTGAAGACGCATCCAGAACGAGCTTGATGGTGCGACAGGAAATGAAAAGGTGGACGTGTTTAGCGTCGCCCACAGCTAGCTCTGTTTATGTGTCGCGTGGATACGTACGTCACTGATGACGACCCGCCCACGTTGATGACGACCCGCCCACGTCTGATGACGACCCGCCGAAGTTGATGACGACCCGCCGAAGTTGATGACGACCCACCAACGTCTGATGACGACCCGCCAAAGTTGATGGCGACCCGCCGAAGTTGATGACTACCCGCCAACATCGATGACGACCCGCCAAAGTTGATGACGACCCGCCGAAGTTGATGACGACCCGCCGACGTTCGTGACGACCCGCCGACGTCGATGACGACCCGCCGACGTCGATGACGACCCGCCGACATTGATGACGACCCGCCAAGTTGATGACGACCCGCCAGCGTCGATGACGACCCGCCAACATTGATGACGACCCGTCCACGTCGATGACGACCCGCCAGCGTTCGATGACAAGCCCGCCCACGTCAGGACGACTCGCCCACGTCGATGACGACTCGCCGACTCGAATGACGACCCGCCCACGTCGATGACGACCTGCCCACGTTCATGACGACCCAGCCAGCGTTCATGACGACCCAGCCACGCTGATGACGACCCGCCCACGCTGATGACGACGCGCCCACGTTGATGGCGACCTGCCCACGCTGATGACGACCCGCCGACATTGATGGCGACCCGCTGACATCGATGACGACCCGCCGAAGTTGATGATGAGCCCGGCCACCGTTCGTGACGACCCGCCCACGTTGATGGCGACCCGTCGAAGTTGATGGCGACCTGCCAGCAGTCGATGACGACCCGCCAGCGTCGATGACGACCCGTTGAGCATTGATGACGACCCGCCCACGCTGATGACGGCACGCCCGCGTCGATGGCGACCTGCCACGCTGATGACGACCCGCCGACATTGATGACGACCCGCTGACATTGATGACGACCCGCCGAAGTTGATGATGACCCGGCCACGTTGATGACGACCCGCCCACGTCGATGACGACCCGTCGAAGTTGATGACGACCTGCCAGCGTTGATGACGACCCGCCAACGTTGATGACGACCCGTTGACATTGATGACGACCCGCTGACGTCGATGACGACCCCCGAAGTTGATGACGACCCGCCCACGTTGATGACGACCCGCTGACGTTGATGACGACCCGCCCACGTTGATGACGACCCGCCCACGTTGATGACGACCCACCCACGTTGATGACGACCCCCCGAAGTTGATGACGACCGGCCCGCGTTGATGACGACCCGCCCACGTTGATGACGACCGGCCAACGTTGATGACGACCCGCCCACGTCGATGACGACCCGCCCACGTCGATGACGACCCGGCCACGTTGAAGACGACCCGCCGACATCGATGACGACCCGCCGAAGTTGATGACGACCCGCCAACGTTGATGACGACCCGCCCACGTTGATGACGACCCTCCAACGTTGATGACGACCCTCCAACGTTGATGATGACCCTCCAACGTTGATGACGACCCGCCCACATTGAAGAGATACTAATTCTAGATGGAAACGCAACGCGTCTGAAACCAAACCAAGTAGAGCCACGCTAAGCCGAGGCGAGCTGGTACTGTCGGTGGAAAAACGGCATTAATCATAATAATAAATTTTATTTAGAAGGCGCCTTTCTGGACACTCAAGGTCACCGTACACTGGCCCACATTTGCAAGCGTCAGAACTCAAGCATCACTGATATGACGATGTTAAGCATTCGACAAGTCACAGTTTAAGGTAAAAGAGGCAGATGTATAAGAGGAGAATCCAACATGTTTCAGTTGAACTCAAGTTGAAGACAGTTGAGGAAAATGTGTGGAGGCTCCAGCAAACTCAGGGGGGTTTGACTTGAGGTCAGAGGAGGTTTGAGGTGGAAGACAGATCTTGGAGAAAGACCAAGAGTACAGGAATAAGTGATTTTTATGACCTGAGATGTTGTGTAACTACCAGTAAACACGCTGAAACCCAACGTGCACCGACCGCTGACCCGTCGGACTCACCGTGACGCAGCAACATTCTTGCTGCAGCCTGTGTGTTTCTGCACAGCTCGACATGTAACAAGCTGGAAGCCGGCTCACATTTCCTCAACACCTTCAGAGACGCACAGATCCGATCGCCTCGGTTCTCACCGGAGGGGAAAACGTCGCCCTCGTCCAAGAGCTAATACGCCTCACTCAAGAGTTTAGTGTTAGCTAAATACTCGTAATCGAATTGAGCTCGAATTTAAAGATGGAACGGCGGAGGCATGAAAAGGGCCTCCGGAGTGAAAACAATCATGTTGAAAATCAAAAAAGGAAATTCCGGACTCTCCTCTGACCGTCGAGCTCCAATTTTCTGCCTTATAAGCTCCTTGATCAGACGTCTGCCGTGCTCGGAGGAGGCTTGGCGGCCGCCGCCGCTCTGTGCGCTTACCGCGTTCTCCACGGTGCTTCGGCACGTCGCAACAAATTGCCAGATAAAACCAGATTAGCATCATCTCAAGGGCCTCTGTGCAATAAATACTTTGCACACAGAGGTAGAAAAAGCTGCCAGTGACCCCGCGGTAATTTTATTTCCATGCAAGCCGTTAAAGTCCTTCAGTTTCCCCCTTCAACTTCTCATGCCTCCCATTAATAACACGAGAGTTTTACTCTTCTGCCATCCGCTAAATGTTCCCCGGTTTATGTTTCTCACCGTAGGGAACGCCCGTAGAACACGCGACCTTACCGGTGAGTATCTGGGTTGTTACGTAACGGAGTGATGTGTACCAAACCCCCCCCGACTGACCTTGTTAACCCCTTCAACTCTTGACCCTGAACCCCCCCACCTGAGAGTTCACCAAACCAAAGCATGTGAGATGGAAAACGAGGGGAGTGATGCACGTTTGCCTGATTCTGTGTTCATGTGTCCACAACCAGGGAGGGAAATCTAACCAGCCACCTGCCACTGGTGAACCGTTGTGTTTGTGTTTAGGTGTTTTTGAACCAGAAACTTTGGCAGGTTGCAGCATCGTGTGAAGAAAATACATTTCCAACCCTGGTGTCTTGTCAGATCAAATGTGGTTTTGACTCCCTGAAGTGAACTTGCTTGCTTTGTGTGTGTGTCAAGATTATAATAATAGAGAAAACACTCCCAAAAATGCTCCGAAACCAAAGTCCAGACTTCATTTTTGCGGTGTTTCTTGAGTGACGTGAACAAATACCCTCCACAACGCAGCAATCTGTGATCGTTCCACAAGGACTCGACCTTGAATCCTCTCAAACACATCGAGCGGAATCCCATTTTTCAAGTCGTGAATCAGAGAAAAGACCTGTAACCTTCAGATTCATCACCAGTTTTTCCCGTCACAGATGTAGTGGAAGCGGCGCTGAGCCGGGGTGTCGCACGTCAGCATCGTATTTTCTCGCTGTGATCCCACCTCTTGACTTTTGGCTGCCCCGGCTCGCCGTTCCCGTGACTGACAGCTTTCTGGATGGACACGGAGCACATTATACACCGTGTCCAATCCCTTCCAGGAGTTGTGAATCAGTGCGTTATGGCGTTGTTGAGGCAGTGACTTATCTCCGCTGCTGTGTCTCATACTCGGCCTGCTTCGAGCATTATTGGACCGAAGGTGAATTCAGCTGGGAGTGCTTCAAAAACAAACGGCGTCCAAAGTGGGAGGCGGTTTGTTTGGTGGAGACGCACAATCGCTCTGTTATTACACTGAATACAATCACACATGACGTTCTGAGTCAGCAGGACTTTTATTTGACTTTCTTGATTCGGACGTGATCAGATGTGGAAACATCCCCCTCAAAAGATGTTGAACTGAACCCTCATTGTGTTTATTCGTAACTTGTCGTTGTTGATAATGATTGTGTGTACAGCTTAGTGATCAGGACTGCCGGAGTTTTGTATCTAACCACACACAGATGCATGAATTCACCCCTGACAATGCAATGTGTTTAAATCAGACCACGAACACTCAGATTTTTGTCTTGTTGCATTAAGTTAACAAAGATTTGTCAGGATCACATTGAAGTTGAATTAGGCTTGTTTACTCTTGGCTTAAATTCTTCAAGCTGCACTAATCAATGCTTTTATTCGACACAAACAGGCAACAGGTGGTGATATAACCTCTACGTAACGTAAGGTTATAATATAGAAAAAGCTTTGTTTAAAGAAATACCCGTATACGTGATAGACAATAGATCAGATGACTGTGGATGTTGTTAAAAAGGGTCAAACCCTCAGATAATCGTCACCTGCCTCTGCAGTACCTCTCTGCTCTATGAAGCATTTTAGCATCTTTTAGCTTTTTGTTTTTGTTTTTCCAGACCTGGAACCTTTCGCTTCAGACTCACCGCTCTCGTCGCAGTGTTTTCAGCCTCAACACGGTGCTGTTTCCCACAAAAAACTCCCAAAAACTAAAGATGGGTGTGAAGAAGGTCGAATGATATGGCTTTTTCAGGGACGATACCAATTATTAGAAATCGAGACGACCAGTGATTGAATAAGTCCAGTTTACTTCAGGTACTGTTCTTAGTTTCAATTTTGAGGTACTTTACTTGAATATTTCCATTTTATGCTCCTTTATTCTTCCTCTCCATTACATTTATTTGATACATTTAGTCGCTAATTTGCAGTTTCAGATTATTCAGTGTTTATAGGCTGTTAATTAAGGTAATAAAGGTTTATGTCGCACTTCTGCCATGCAAACTTTTACCACTTCCTGTTTCTACTGCGCCTGATTGACCCGAAAACTAAACAAAGTAAAGTTGGAAAAAAACACTAAGGTATGATTTATCAAGGGTTTTAAAATCAGTCCCTCCCACTTCACAGATAAATCCAATCAAGTAAATTCAATATTCTTTGTTTTTGTTTTGTTTTGTCCTTTTTTTTAGCTCTGGTTTGGTCACCACCAGCTGTTGAGAAGAAAAACATTCCAACTTCAGTCACTAACAACCTCCAAAAGTACTAAAAAACCAAAACAAAGAGGTTAAAACAGGTTTAAAGAGCTATCAGAGTGTTTTAACATTCAATAGAAGCGTCAAATATACTGATTAATGTAGCTTTTAATGTCTAAACTGTCACTCTCAGCTCCTCCACATTGAAACAGACAGAAACGTATCGGCATATTTCATCCGTCTGCATTCCTGCCATCACTCCTCCTTTTCCTTCCTCTTCCCTCCTTTAAACTCGTGTTTCTTGATTGTTCGCCTCCATCCCCGCCCGACTCCAGCGGCCTCGTCCTCTCCCCTCCGCCTCGCCTGCTTTCCTTTCGCCTCCTGTCTATTTGTTCAGCCGTTAGCGGGCTGAGTAGCTTTTAATGAGCTCTTTGATGAACGTCTCTCGTTAGCTGGGAGGAGGGATGGAGGGGTGTGAGGCGGAGGTGAGGAGGGTTGTAGGATGGAGGAGATTCTGTGTCCTTTCTTTGTCTCTCCTTCACTTCCTTGTCACCTTCGTTCCCTCTTCTTGTTTCCCATCCGCCGTCTCTTCACTGCTCCATCCCTCCATCGTGCTCTCGACTCTTCTTCCTGTCCTTCCCTCGCTCTCTGCTGCCGTCCACCTCCCTCATGTTTACCTCTTCTGTTTTTGAATCCTTCATCGTCCTGTCATAACCTTTATCTTAACCTTTATCAGCCTTGTGCTTTGTCTAATTTCCTCTCACTTTCTCTTTTCCTTTCCTTTCCTCACTTTCCTCACATTTATTTTCCCTGTCTTGACCAGACCTCCCTCTATTTTATTTTCTCATCTTTACTTCCCACTAATTTTTGTCCCTCACCTCTTCTTCTCCTTCTCTTCTGTCCTTTCCTTTGTTTCCTTTCCTCTCCTTTCATTTTCTTATATTTCTTTTCTGGTCAAATCCTTTCCTTGTCTTTCTTCTTTCCTATTCGTTCGTCCCTGCTTTATATTTCATTCTTCTTTCTCTTCTAATTCCTCTCCTCTCCTCTCTTCTCTCCTCTCCTCTCTCTCTTCCTCTCCTCTCTCTCCTTTCCTTTCCTTTCCTTTCCTCTTCCTCTCCTCTCCTCTCCTCTCCTCTCCTCTCCTCTCCTCTCCTCTCCTCTCCTCTTCTCTCCTCCTTCCCTTTTCCTTTCCTCTCCTCTCCTCTCCTCTTCTCTTCTCTCCTCCTTCCCCTTACCTTACCTTCCCTTTCCTCTTCCTTTCCTTTCCTCTCCTCTCCTCTTCTCTCCTCCTTTCCTTCCCTTTCCTCTCCTCTTCTCTCCTCCTTTCCTTCCCTTCCCTTTCCTCTCCTCTCCTCTCCTCTTCTCTCCTCCTTTCCCTTTCCTTTCCTCTCCTCTCCTCTTCTCTTCTCTCCTCCTTCCCTTACCTTCCCTTTCCTTTCCTTTTCCTTTCCTTTCCTCTCCTCTCCTCTTCTCTCCTCCTTTCCTTCCCTTTCCTCTCCTCTTCTCTCCTCCTCTCCTTTCCTTCCCTTTCCTCTCCTCTCCTCTCCTCTTCTCTCCTCCTTTCCTTCCCTTCCCTTCCCTCTCCTCTCCTCTCCTCTCCTCTTCTCTCCTCCTTTCCTTCCCTTCCCTTCCCTCTCCTCTCCTCTCCTCTCCTCTCCTCTCCTTTCCTCTCCTCTCCTAACCTCCTCTTCCTCCCTCCCTCCTCCTCCTCCTCCTCCTCCTCCTCCTCCTCCTCCTCCTCCCTCCCTCCCTCCCTCCCTCCCTGCGTCGTGCCTCAGGCTAATGGTTCCCAGTTGTCTGTGCTGAACTCTGAGTCGACAGCGCTGCTGTCAGACAGACCTACCTGTGTGTTTGTGTGTGTGTCAGTCAGCCGGGTTCACGACATGTAAATAGAATTAGCCTATTTCACGCTCAATCTCAGCCTATGATAACTGACCCCTGGGGCTGTGTGTGTGTGTGTGTGTGTGTGTGTGTGTGTCGTACTGGAGGATATCCGGCCGCTCGTAGGTGTGTGTTTCTCGAACATATGTGCTCGCACGTGTGTGCCGTGTGTGTGTGATGTGATTTCCCTTTGAGGTGAGCGCCGCTGCCTCCTGAATGAACCGCCGCTCCCGACTCTTTCCTGACGCTCGCTCGCCGCCACAGCGGGACCTTTCTGCCGCCGTCGTGTTTGTTATATAAGATTAGATGAATTTTATGGATCTCCGAGGGGGGAAAGCGGTTTATTACAGCGGCGCGCGGGTCGGACCGCCGCCTGGGAAACAAACACAGGAAATTGTGTCACTTTAATAACGAGGTTACTTAATGAAATTGCTTCTTAATGAAAGCCAATCGATTAAACTAATGTGTCTGGGTATGTGTTCTTCACATTTTTGCCAGATCAAGTTAATTTTTATTGGTGCATTCTCTGGATTTGGTGTTCCAGGGAACAGGAAACAGAATTTGAACATTTTCCAGAATCTTTACAAAATGAATCGCCTCGCACGTCTCGTTTAATTCATCATATCTCCGTCTGAAGTTTTGTTTTTCCAGCTGTACGGGGAACCAGACCGTAAACCCTCTGTTACAGAGATTAGATTGGGGTTATCTACGTGTTCCTCTTTTGTCTTAAGTTCATTATGAAAACAGTTTGGACCTGATTAACTACTGTAGAAGGTGAGCTAGCGGTCGGTCACAGTGCTCCTTAAAACTTCTTTAGATTCTGCTGAATATTACGTCTGTCAGGGTTGTTATCATTTCGTACGTTGGCTGACGACGTAGCGTACTAGCTAGCTTCCAAATATTTGCCTGTGGAAGCTTGTTAGCTTAAAGGGATATTCCGGTGTAAGTTTAGCTAGTTTTAGCAACCTCAGAAAAGACCGCACGATAACAATACACTGCAGCTTATGTCTCCAACTAGAAACCGCCATCAAAAAGCCACAATTAGTGGTGAGAACAGCAGCAAACTTCAGCAACAGTACATGTACAGTCCCAGCACACAGTACGAAGCATCAAACATCTGCTAGCTTTGCTGGATTTGTATTAAAAACATAGCACAACTCACCCTCTCCTCCAGCAGCCTGCCTGTGTGGGGAAGCCCTGACGAGTCGATTACCGAGTGCAGTAGATTTCCGCAGCTCAAGGATGAAAATGTCTGATTATTACTCCATGGGATGCTCAGTTCTTATTATCGAGAGCTGACAGGGAAAATAACGGAAGTAATGGAGTAATAATCAGACATTTTCATCCTTGAGCTGCTGAAATCTACTGCACTCGGTAATCGACTCGTCAGGGCTTCCCCACACAGGCAGGCTGCTGGAGGAGAGGGTGAGTTGTGCTGTGTTTTTAATACAAATCCAGCAAAGCTAGCAGATGTTTGATGCTTCGTACTGTGTGCTGGGACTGTACATGTACTGTTGCTGAAGTTTGGTGCTGTTCTCACCATTAATTGTGGCTTTTTGATGGCGGTTTCTAGTTGGAGACATAAGCTGCAGTGTTTTGTTATCGTGCGGTCTTTTCTGAGGTTGCTAAAACTAGCTAAGCTAGCGGTCAGCTAACTTGACCTCTCGAGGGGGAGTCTTACTCGGTGTCACGGTGTGTTAGACCATGGATTAAACTTACACCGGAATATCCCTTTAATCCCTAATGTAGTAAACAATGTAGTTTATCCAGGAGACATGTTAATCATCCTTTGGCTGCTGTGATGCGTGATTTCTGATTCTGATTCTGAACCATCAACTCCCGTCTCGTTAAGTTCCGCAAAACTCTGCGTTCCCGAAAAGAGCTAATCAATGAGTCCTTTAGTCTATAAAATGTCTCGAGGAAAAGAAAATCACATCCAAAACCTGAAGACTCAGGAGATTGTTACTTGACAGAAGCTGGAACCAGCGAATGTTTTGAGAGTTTTGTTTGGAATGCGATTGAAATGATGAATCTGGTGTCAAACACCGCGATCAGTCGAGTGAACGACTGATTAGCTAATCACTGCAGCTCCATCGTCAAGTGTCTTTAACTGTTATTTTGTGAAATTAATGGAAATGTCTGTCAACAAGCTTATTGATCTCTGGCTCCGAGGAGATCGGCGTCCCACTGGAATGAAGTGATTTCAACTGTTTTAAAAGCTGCTTGTCTTCATCATTTTGATCGAAAAGTCACTAAAAATGAACTCTTACAGGAAGAAACATAAATCGGGGCAGTGGATAAAGAAATAACCCTATTTTTAACAGCAAGTTTGAAAGTTTAAATCAAATTTAAAGTGCTTTTCACGCCAAAACACGACGGACCGCTTTAAAATCAAGTCAAACTCTCCGAGCTCAGATTTGTGTTGATCATTTGTTCACAGCGGAGGAAGACGACGCACACAAACCAGAGTAACACGGTCGCATATGTGCGATCGGAGCTGTGTAAACACACGCCGCGATTACATGATTATAACAGACTCACACCAACACTTGGAGCCGTAAACACGACGCACAATTACACACGTGTTTGTCTGATTGTGTGTATATTTGCACACGGCGGGTGTAAACAGGCGTGTCGCGCTCTCGCTGTGTGATAGATGAAGGTATTTAAATACGCAGGGCTGTTTGAAGGTGTGTGTGTGTGTGTGTGTGTGTGTGTGAGCCAGACGCATCAAAGTCCCGTCGGGATTGATTAGCGTAATCAGGCGCTGCGGTAAAACATGCACTTCCTTTTTGCTTCTTGCTCTTTATTTTCAGTAGAGAGGGGCCGAAAGAAAGAAAGTTTTGTTTCCTCGTGATCTCAACATGCTGTGAAATCTGTGTTAATGGAACTCGGGACGAGGAAATGAAACAATAATGGGAGCGAAATTGAGTTATTTCATCATTAGGGGCGAAACAAAACAGTTTTCCTCGCGGTGGATTTGTTTGATTTCTTCCCGTCTGAGCTGAACTCCTCTCGAGCTTCACCTCTTTTTCATCTCGTTCCCTTCGTCCCCCTTTTTTTTGCTTCATTCTCCTGGAATGCAGACGTCGGGGTCGAGACGGAGGCCGCGGCCGGTCGCTGAGATTAGACACACAGTCGCACAAACACATGTTTTGCTCTCTGTATTAATGCGTTGTCATGCACTTCCTCGTCCGCCGCTTTTGTTCTTATTATGCTCCTTCATCATTCTGACTGCACCTGAACGCAGCGCACTACATTAGCGCCGACTCTCACGTGAACTCTGATCGCCCCCGTGTGTGTGTGTGCATCAATTAGCGTTGGAGTTTCAGGCTTGCATGTGTCAGACGGTGCACCTTTCCTTGTGTGTGTGTTGTTGGAGGGTTTAGACGATCCGGTCCGGTGTGTGAGCTTCAACCAGTTTGATTTTGTGCCAAACGACAGAACCAGCATTCCTCAGGTGGAGAGAACAAGCTGCATGTTTGCTGGTTAGCCGATTAGCTCAGCTTCACAGGTGGTGTGTTGTACAAGAGTCCACAAGAGATAAACGCTCATCTGTAATGAGTCACACTGTGCAATCAGTATCTAAAGGTCGCAAAATACTCACCAGAGATCTTAAAACTTCTGCAAATAAAACCAAAACTCTGTCGTTTGGGTGTACTGTCCCTTTAAAATATCTTCACTTGCTCTGACTGAGGTAGCAGCACTGATTCATGGAAGGTTTTCTTCTTCTTCCCACTCAGCCTGTACAGGAAGTGATGCTCTTTACATTTCTGGTTTGAACAAAGAGAAGAAGAAGAAGAAGTGTGTCTTTGTCTCCCAGGAAGAGATGAAATATATAAAAGACCTTGCTCATCTCTTCCTCTCTGTCTTCCTCTCTCTTCCTCTCTGTCTTCCTCTCTCTTCCTCTCTCTCTTCCTCCTCTCTTCCTCCTCTCTCTTCCTCTCTTCCTCCTCTCTCTTCCTCTCTCTCTTCCTCTCTCTCTTCCTCTCTCTCTTCCTCCCTCTCTTCCTCTCTCTCTCTTCCTCCCTCTCTTCCTCTCTCTCTCTTCCTCTCTCTCTTCCTCCTCTCTCTTCCTCTCTCTCTTCCTCCCTCTCTTCCTCTCTCTCTTCCTCCTCTCTCTTCCTCCTCTCTCTCTTCTTCCTCTCTCTCTTCCTCCCTCTCTTCCTCTCTCTCTTCCTCCCTCCCTTCCTCCTCTCTCTTCCTCCCTCTCTTCCTCTCTCTCTCTTCCTCCCTCTCTTCCTCCTCTCTCTTCCTCTCTCTTCCTCTCTCTTCCTCCTCTCTCTCTTCCTCTCTCTTCCTCTCTCTCTTCCTCCCTCTCTTCCTCCCCTCTCTCTCCTCCTCTCTCTTCCTCTCTCTTCCTCTCTCTCTTCCTCTCTCTCTCTTCCTCTCTCTCTTCCTCTCTCTTCCTCTCTTCCTACTCTCTCTTCCTCCTCTCTCTTCCTCTCTCTTCCTCTGTCTCTTCCTCTCTCTTCCTCCTCTCTTCCTCTCTCTTCCTCCCTCTTCCTCTCTCTTCCTCTCCTCCTCTCTCTTCCTCTCTCTTCCTCCTCTCTCTTCCTCTCTCTTCCTCTCTCTTCCTCCTCTCTCTTCCTCTCTCTTCCTCTCTCTTCCTCTCTTCTTCCTCCTCTCTTCCTCTCTCTTCCTCCTCTCTCTTCCTCCTCTCTTCCTCTCTCTTCCTCCTCTCTCTTCCTCTCTCCTCCTCCTCTCTTCCTCCTCTCTCTTCCTCTCTCTTCCTCCCTCTCCTCCTCTCTCCTCCTCTCTCTTCCTCTCTTCCTCCTCTCTCTTCCTCGCCTCCTCCTCCTCTCTCAGGGTAAGGTGGCGCAGACGGCCTGCATGTCGGCCTGTAAACACATCTCCACCTCCCTGATGCAGCTGCTGCTGGACCCGGAGGTCAGACAGATCTCCATGGGAGCTCTGCACCAGATCCACGCCGACGTCAAGGAGTGCGAGAGTGAGTGTTCCACCTCCGTCTGTCCTTCCCCTCAACCCCATCAGTGCTTCATCTACCGTCACTTCACTCCTCCTTCACTTCTTCCTTATCTTCACAGTCTTCATTTCTTCGTTTCTGCTCTTTAAATCTCTTTTTCTTTAACTTCTGCTTTACTTTCTTCACATATTTTCCACGCTCACATTAACAATCGCATCCAAAAATGTGGAGTCAAAGTCAGAAAGTGTATTGAAGCCTTGATGGAAGGTAACCAAGGACGTTTACTCAAGCACTGTCCTATACTTTCTGCTACTTTATACCTCCATTCCACCACAATTTGGAGGCAAATATTGTACTTTTTCTCTAGTAAGTAAGTTACTAATTACTTGTAGTGAGAGCAGAAGTAGTTCTTTTATTTTTAAATGCGATTGTTGATAAAATAAAAGAAGGAAAACAGATTCTGACAGTCAGAAAAGTGCTCGAATGAATGTAAATATAAGTAATATGTTACTTTTGGTACTTAAGTACATTTAGTATGAGATAATTTTACTTGAGTACTGTTTGTGTGGGTGAATATTTTAACACGATATCGTTACTTTCACTCACTGTCATCACTTTATTCAACACTGTATTAAAGTATATTTATTTCCATGTTTGGATCCAACATCAACAATACGGATTACAACTTTTTTGCTCCGTAAAAACTTCTGGCACAGTTAAACACTGTGGATTCACACCGAGAGCTGCTTCTAGAATAACGTTGCCATGTGTGCAGTTTGGATCATAAAGCACAGGGGGCGCTATGGATCAACCGGTCAGCATGTTGAGGGGAGAGCGTCTCTTCTAACTTCTGAAAATCTTCACTTCTTCTTCTCTTGTCGCTCTTTTTCTTTTCTTTCCTTCGCCTCTCCATCGCTCCATCCCTCCTCCCTCCTCCGCATCCGATCCTCACCGCCTTTTCCTCTTCCTCCCTCCCTCATCCATCCCTCCATCCCTCCATCCCTCCCTCCCCCCGTTTGGCTTGTTTTTTGACGGAGCGCTCGCAGATAAAGGAGGAGGGGAGGAACGAAAGAGTGCGAGGCGTCGTTGGCTCAGTTTTTTGTACATGATCAAGGTTCTTAGAGTCACAGCGCGGGTCGCACGGTGTGTGTGTGTGTGTGTGTGTGTGTGTGTGTGTGTGTGTGTGTGTGTGTGTGACGTGATGCGCGGTGACACCCGTGCAGTGCTGCGGAGGGGTTAGGAGGTTACGGAGTTACTTATTCAGGGCAGACGGAGGCCTCGGGTGGAGGAGGAGGAGGTACAGAGAAGAAGAGGCGACGGATGAGACGGAAAGAGGCGAAAAATTTGAGGGATGTGAGGAATTCAAAAGGGTGGAGGGGCAGACGGAGGAGGAAACCGCAAAGACGGAGCGAGGAGGTGGGGGTGGGAGAGGGGGATTAGGTTTAAAAAAGGGGGAAAAGGGATGAATGGAAGATGGAAGAGAAAGCAGAGAGAGGAACAGGAACAAGGGATTAACGAGGAGGGGTGAAATGAAAAGTGCAAGGTGGATGGATGGATGAAAGGGAGGACGGGACGGAGGGATTAGAATAAGTATATGAAATGAAATAAAGTGTTTTAAATGATAATAAAACGAACAGGAGCGACGGATTCGCTGTGAGACAGGTGGGATGAAAAATGGAAATGAAGAGGACGAGAGCGACGGGGTCGTGAAGAGGTGGAAGCAAGAATGAACAGAACGCGTACGAAAGAGGAGGAAGGGTCGAAAAAGACAAAAGAAGAGACTCGGAAAGAAAACAGAGGTTAATAAAAGACTGTAGAGAGACTGGAAATTAATAAACGGACAAGAGGTTTGAAGAAAAAAGAAACTGGGAGAGGATTAGATGGAAAAAAGAGAAGAGTGGAGCAGAAAGAATGGGATGAAAGAGGTCAGAGGAAATGGGATTAAACAAAAAAAAGGGTGTGAAATTAAAAAAATAAAATGAAAGTACACAAGAAGAGAGAGATAGAGACATGGATGAGAGGAGGGATTAGAGGAGGAGGAAGTGATGGAGAGAAGATTTCTTTCATTCATTCAACCGTTAAAGGTAGAAAACAGAAACATATATCAAAACTACGGTCATGAGACAGTGAAAAGGAGAATAAGTCAAAGAAAGAAGCATCAATCTCTCGTCCCAAAAGTTTCTAGAGTTGTGATTGTGACAGTTTGAGAGCCGGATGTTGGTCTGATGAGCTGGAGGAGGAGAGCTGGACCGGTTTCCTGCCTCTCCGACCTCATCCGGGTCGTTTCTGAGCTGAAACGTGACCAAACCATCAGGAGACGCTCGTACGGATCGTTGTTAAAGTTCAAAAGACCCTTTTTTTTTCATTAAGATTGGTAGAAAGTCGTGTGATGGATGATGTAAAGATGGAGGGAGACAAAGAAAGGTGAAGGAGGGTGAAAATGAGCAGTTAGCATGCAGAGTACAGGATTAAAGGTTAGCTTAGCCGATAGCTTCACTGTTCGTGTGTGTGTGTGTGTGTGTGTGTGTGTGTGTGTGTGTGTGTGTCTCACGGCGGTCACTGAAGATGGCAGGCGTGTAATCAGCGCGGTGGTGTGTATGGCCTTGTGTTTACGTGTGTGTGTGTGTGTGTGTGTGTGTGTGTGTGTGTGTCCCGAGGTGAAAAAGGAGATTAGCCACAGGCCTGCTCTCCCCTCGCTCGGAGCGCCACTCCTCTTTTCTCTCGCTCCCTCGCTCGCTCGCTCGGAATACCAGTCGGCTTGTTTACGGGCGCCAACTGACGCCGGGACCCCAGCTCACACTCCGTACGACCCCGACACACACACACACACACACACATTTAGACACACACACACACGGGCGGCACCCCGGGTTCAAAATCCAACAGTCCTCAACTGTTCTCAAACATGCGGGCGAAGCGCTGTACAAACAACAAATAAACACACACACACACACACACACGACCACACACACACACACACACACACTCGACCGACTCACACACACACACACTCGACCGACTCACACACACACACACACACTCGGCACAACCTACATTTAACACACTACAAAACCTTTGCTCTTTCACACAAGCACACACACACACACACACACACACACACACACACACACACACTCTTTCTCAACAAGACCCGGCGACATGACTCTAACACCCTCCTCCCCCCTCCTCCCTCCCTCCCTCCCTCCTCCTCCTCCCCAGGCTGTCATTTGTCTGCCAATCTATCCCGATGCATAGCGAATCCGACCAGGTCTTTTATTATTCCGTGTCTCACCCTCTCCTCTCTCCTCCTCCTCCTCTCTTCCCTCTCTCCGGGGGAGGACCGGGGGGGGGCGGGTTTGTATTTTCCCACAGGTTTTGCCAGAGCCGGCCCGGTCGCAGGCTTCCAGGGTGACACGTTGCTTCTGGCCTTCAGTGACTTGAGACAAGTAGGTCTTTGTCTCCCTCGTGGTCCTCTCTCCTTCGTTTGCTTCTTTCTCTGTGTTTTTTGTTTTTTTTTCTTCTCTCCACTATCTTTTTTCTACCTCCTCCTCCTCCTCCTCCTCCTCCTCCTCCTCCCCACCCAGCGTCCTTTTCATCCTTCCTCCCATCTTCCCTCACACCCCCCTCAAGACGTCCTCCTCCTCCAACGCTTTCTCCTCCACGTCCTCCTCCTTCATTTGGTTTTCTGATTTTTGTTGTTTTGTCTCTTAACTTATTTTTCCACAACAACCTCCCTCTGCATCTCATCTCACAGTCTGATGAATTCGTATTTCACCACTTCAAACTTGTTATCAATAATCATACTCGTGTATTTTCTAATATGATGAAAAACTGTGGGAAACATCTGTATGTGCTCACTTTGATGAGTACAGCTACATCTAACACAATTAATCAATAAGTCTATAAGATGTCAAATAGCAAAAATTGTGAAAAATGGTTATCACAGTTTCTTTTAACCCAAAAATTCTTCATTTACTGTCAGAACTTAAGAAAGAAAAGCAGCAAATCATCACATTCAGGAAGCTGAAACCAGGAAATGTTTGACACTTTTGCTTGAAAAATAACCAAAAGGATTCATCGATTGTCAAAATAGTTGGAAGACTCGTTTTCTTCCGATCGACTAGTTGTTACAGCTCGAGGACCCGGACACACCCGACCAATATTAAAAAGATCCGGCTGTATTGACAAAAAGTTTCACTTGATTTCTCTCAATGATGGAGTCCATCACCGATCCAACACGCTCAGCTGGTGCCAACGATGCAGGACACACCAGAAAAACTAGACGACCACCGATGGCCGACGGCCGACGGCCGACCGTTACAAACTCTCACACTAGTTTGTGAATATTCTCATTCATCCAGGTCAAAGTTCTCTCAAGGAAATTGAATCAACTGGATTTGGTTTTTTGTCTTGAAGACGTTTCACCTCTCATCCAAGAGGCTTCATCATGATGAGAGGTGAAACGTCTTCAAGACAAAAACCAAATCCAGTTTCCTTGAGATCTCACACTAGTTTAATCCCACGTTCATTTCATCTGCGGTGTAAACCAGACTGTCTCTTCCTTTGTTGATCTGTACGAGCAAACAGCAACATGTACAGAGATGTGTTCCCTCTGTAGAAGTTGTTCATGGAGGCTTTTTATTGATTCAAACAACAAGATCAAGCGGAGATGTTCTGATGGAGCAGAAGGTGCAGAGGTCCAACTCTCCACCAACAGACTGGAGATTCAGTAGCTTTCATATCTTGTCAAACACTCGTCGAAATGTTGCGTTAAATCTACGCATCAGCTCGGGCCGACCTGGGGCCTCGGACCTGACGTTGAGAACCGTTGTGAGTGGAGGAAGTGGACCGTCTGAGCGCTGGGACCGGCTTGTTTCGGGGTCCTGGGAAAAGCGGAGCAGAACCAGCCGGAGGAGGGACAGAACTGGACGCCTCCGCTGTGTTCTGGAGAATACAGGATGTTGGGCGGTGTGTGTGTGTGTGTGTGTGTGTGTGTGTGTGTGTGTGTGTGTGTGTGTGCGCGCAGTATTTCGCCTTTTTTTTTACGAAAGCAGCGTTTGGCAGGGAAGTGCGTACGTGCGCGAAAGCGCGTGCGAAACGAACTCGCCACCGATGTTTTCGAGCGTTTTTTTTTCTTTTCTGGAGAGACTTCGGTGCGTGTTTGTGTGTCCGTCGTCGCCGCTGTGTGTGTGTGTGTGTGTGTGTGTGTGTGTGTCATCGTTGTGAATGTGTGAAGCAGGGCGGAGAGCCCAAAGCGAAAGTTTGTGTGGCTTTCTGGCTTCGCTGTGTGTGTGTGTTTGTTTGAAAAGTGAGTGTGTGAAACTGAGCGTAGAAGCACACACACGCACACGCACACACACACACACACACGTACGTGTGTGTGTGTGTGTGTGTGTGTGTGTGTGTGTGCCGTTTGTGTGTCATCGCAGTGAATGTGTGAAACAGGGCGGAGAGCGAGTCAGAGTTTGTGTGTCTGCCCGTCTTTGATGCGCGCTCGTGTGTGTGTGTGTGTGTTTGTCGTAGTTGTTGTGGAGTGTGTGAAAGTGTGTGTCTCTATTTTTCTGTGTGTGTGTGTGTGTGTGTGTGTGTGTGTGTGTGTGTGTGTGCGTGACAGCGGATGACGGATGGGCCGGCAGGACGGAGCAGGGGACGATGAATGAGGTGACAGACGGAGACGGATAGCCCTTTATCCCTCCGTCACAATCCCTCTTTCTCTCTCCCTCTCTTCTCTTTCTCCGCCTGTCGGGATGATGCAGTGCCTCTTGTTCTCTCGCTCGGAGGAGGAGAAGGAAGGGGGGAAGATGGGGAGAAGGAGAAAAGAAAAAAATTGCATTCATCCGGCATCGATGTTTACTTCAGACCCTCCCTCCTCCTCCTCCTCCTCCTCTCTCCTCCACTCTTCCTCCCGTCTCCATCCCCTCCTCCTCCCTTCTGCCGATCAGAATCAGTCGACTCCATCGCTCCTTTCGGAGTTATTCAGCCTCCTTTTGCTTCTTTTATTTCTATTGTTTTTTTCCTCCTTCTCATCAGATCAAAAGAATTCCTCCCCTCCCCCCGTACGCGTCTCATCTCCGTTACGTACACATCTGCCCTCGCCGCATCTTTGTGTGTGACATCCGCATTCTTTCAGGTGAATTTGTCATCTTCGTCCTGTCGACATGCGCGCTCGTATGTGATGCTTTCGGTGTGTGTGTGTGTGTGTGTGTGCGTCTTTGTGTGTGTGTGTGACCCGGTGGTGAATGGTCGATAAATCACGCTGACGGGGCCGTTTGTTGTGTGGTCGGGTCCCGGTGTTCTGGAAGGTTCCGGGGTCCTGGGACAGGGCCGAGACAGGAGTTCCCCCAGGACACACACACACACACACACACACACACACTTTCACATATTCACACACACACTTCCTTAGATACTTCGATGGACACACACACAGCGAGCGAGATGAAAACGTGGTTTTGGTCTCCAAGGAGGTCGAGATCTCAGCATGCATCTGCAGAATCAAGAGCAGCGACGTCAGCGAAACGTTATTTATCGTGATGTTTTCACCTTGTTTATGTCATTTTCAAGCTCGTAGTTGACGTAAAAAGCTGCACGGAGCAGTCAAATTAAATTAATTGCCAGTTGTGAGGATAATCAATCAATCTTTCACGCTGTTTTTCAAGCAAAAATGTAGAAAAATGGTGGTTCCAGCTTCTTAAATGTGACGATTTGCTTCTTATCTTTGTCATTAATGATGACGAATGAAAAGTCTTTTGGACTTGAGACATTTTTCACAAGTTTTGTTGGGCTTAACTATTTTAATTGTTGATTAATCTGTCAGAAAAAGGTGAATGACGTCCTCAGATGTCAAAGATATTCAGTTTACTGTCACAGAGGAGGAAAGAAACCAGGAAATATTCACAATTATGAAACTAGAATCAGAGAATTCCTTCTTAAATAATTACTCAAACCGATCGAATATGAAAATGATTGATTTCAAACATTACAGAGACAAGACAGTCGATTTATAGTGAAAGTAATTGTTGGTTGTAGCCTTTAATACTGTAAAAACAATCATGTAGGTGTAGTTTCCACACCAAAACAATCCTTAGATACTTCGATGGACACACACACAGCGAGCGAGATGAAAACGTGGTTTCGAGACTCAGGAGGTCATGATCACAGAATCGAGAGCAGCGACGTCAGCGAAACGTTATTTATCGTGATGTTTTCACCTTGTTTATGTCATTTTCAAGCTCGTAGTTGACGTAAAAAGCTGCACGGAGCAGTCAAATGAAAATTAATTGCCAGTTGTGAGGATAATCAATCAATCTTTCACGCTGTTTTTCAAGCAAAAATGTAGAAAAACGGTGGTTCCAGCTTCTTAAATGTGACGATTTGCTTCTCATCTTTGTCATTAATGATAACGAATGAAAAGTCTTTTGGACTTGAGACATTTTTCACAAGTTTTGTAGGGCTTAACTATTTTAATTGTTGATTAATCTGTCAGAAAATGGTGAAAAATGTTTCTCAGAGCCCAGGATGAAGTCCTCAGATGTCAAAGATATTCAGTTTACTGTCACAGAGGAGGAAAGAAACCAGGAAATATTCACAATTATGAAACTAGAATCAGAGAATTCCTTCTTAAATAATTACTCAAACCGATCGAATATGAAAATGATTGATGATTTCAAACATTATAGAGACAAGACAGTCGATTTATAGTGAAAGTAATTGTTGGTTGTAGCCTTTAATACTGTAAAAACAATCATGTAGGTGTAGTTTCCACACCAAAACAATCCTTAGATACTTCGATGGACACACACACAGCGAGCGAGATGAAGACGTGGGTCGTCTCCAAGGAGGTCGAAATCGCAGAATCAAGAGCAGCGACGTCAGCGAAACGTTATTTATCGTGATGTTTTCACCTTGTTTATGTCATTTTCAAGCTCGTAGTTGACGTAAAAAGCTGCACGGAGCAGTCAAATGAAAATTAATTGCCAGTTGTGAGGATAATCAATCAATCTTTCACGCTGTTTTTCAAGCAAAAATGTAGAAAAATGGTGGTTCCAGCTTCTTAAATGTGATGATTTGCTTCTCATCTTTGTCATTAATGATGACGAATGAAAAGTCTTTTGGACTTGAGACATTTTTCACAGGTTTTGTAGGGCTTAACTATTTTAATTGTTGATTAATCTGTCAGAAAATGGTGAAAGATGTTCCTCAGAGTCCAGGATGAAGTCCTCAGATGTCAAAGATATTCAGTTTACTGTCACAGAGGAGGAAAGAAGCCAGGAAATATTCACAATTATGAAACTAGAATCAGAGAATTCCTTCTTAAATAATTACTCAAACCGATCGAATATGAAAATGATTGATTTCAAACATTACAGAGACAAGACAGTCGATTTATAGTGAAAGTAATTGTTGGTTGTAGCCTTTAATACTGTAAAAACAATCATGTAGGTGTAGTTTCCACACCAAAACAATCCTTAGATACTTCGATGGACACACACACAGCGAGCGAGATGAAAACGTGGTTGGTCGAGATCGCAGCATGTACAGAATCGAGAGCAGCGACGTCAGCGAAACGTTATTTATCGTGATGTTTTCACCTTGTTTATGTCATTTTCAAGCTCGTAGTTGACGTAAAAAGCTGCAAGGAGCAGTCAAATGAAAATTAATTGCCAGTTGTGAGGATAATCAATCAATCTTTCACGCTGTTTTTCAAGCATAAATGTAGAAAAACGGTGGTTCCAGCTTCTTAAATGTGATGATTTGCTTCTCATCTTTGTCATTAATGATGACGAATGAAAAGTCTTTTGGACTTGAGACATTTTTCACAAGTTTTGTTGGGCTCAACTATTTTAATTGTTGATTAATCTGTCAGAAAATGGTGAAAAATGCTTCTCAGAGCCCAGGACGAAGTCCTCAGATGTCAAAGATATTCAGTTTACTGTCACAGAGGAGGAAAGAAACCAGGAAATACTCACATTTAAGAAGCTGGAATCAGAGAATTTTTACCTTTTTTCCTTCTTAAATAATTACTCAGACCGATTTATAGTTGATTACAGTCGATTTATAGTGAAAGTAATTGCTGGTTGTAGCCTTTAATACTGTAAAAACAATCATGTACGGTGTGAGTTTCCACACCAAAACAATACTTTTTTCCCTCCATACCAGAGAAACATGTTAAATTCATCAGCCAGAAAAGATCCTCACCCCAAAAAACAAATACAGCCTGAAATAAGCTTAAAATTCTGTTTTTTATCAGGAAATATCTGATCGGACAAATCAGGAAATCAGAGCTGAGACTCGATGTCGTCCTCACATACCGCTCAGGCCACAAAGTGTTCAGGTTCCACAGCAGCTCTGAGCATCAGACCGTCTGAACTTCTTTCCATTTGTCTCCCCCCAGAAAAAACAAGACTCTCGCTGCTTTAACAGATGGCAAAGTTCTCGAGTTCCTCCTGCATGAGATAAACACAGCAGCGTCCCAATTCCATACCGATTCTGTGAGGTATACGCTGTGTTCGTCTGCAGAGTGTGGCCCTTTTTATTTTCCTCTGCATGTCTTTGAGTTGTTCGACACTGACGCTGATGATTCAACCCCGTCGGTCCAAATACGAGATGGTATTTTCTTTCTAGAAACGACGTGGAATCCGTCAGGGTTGTTTTATTTTGAAGGACCAGACATCCACATGTTCGCTTTCACATTCTTGAGCCTCAGTGTTGCGCGGCCGGTTTGAAAGTGGTTCATATCTTCGATCTCCTTCCAGAGACAGATGTTTGGAAAAAAAGGGGAAGTCGTCTCGTAATGAAAGATTTTTGGTCGAGAAACACAACCTACGATCCGCTGGAGTTCGTCCGCTGCCAGTTGAAACCGTACGGAGGCAGCGGTCAACGAACTCGCCAGCATGTTTGGCAGTTTTCTCTCGCCCCTCACGAGTTCCCGAAAACCTTTTTTATTAAAGGAGATGCAGTTGATTCCAGACTCAGACGTCTACAAGTGACTACACGCATAAACACAGCAGGAATCAGTGCTTTGGACCTGACAGGGTCCAACTCGGTGGAGTCAAACCTCTGTCAGAACCGTCTGTTCAGCCTGGCTGCAGACTTGATCTGCTGTTTATGTTGAGCTCCAACATCAGACGTCTGTTATCGCTCCAGAATCTTGTCTGTAGTCTCGAACATTTCTAGGGAGACCTCTGGACGATGTCCATCCATGTTTGTGGCGACAGAAAACAGGTGTTTCGGTGCCAAAACATGATATTTTAAGTGGTTTAAGTGTCTTAAACCTGACCAGAGCTTAACTACAGCATCATGACAGGAGAAAAAATTCAAATTGAACCTAAACAAACGTAAACTGAGACATAAAGATGCAGGTTTGAACTTCTCTGTGGTTTCACAGTCTTTATTCTGGCGATTGGATTGTTCAGAACACAAAGATTACACAATGTGAAACAGAAATAAACCATCAAATCAAACAGATGTGAAGTTACCAAGTTTATTTGTCTGAAGTTTGAGTCAGAATGTCTCATTACACTTAATAAAAGACACAACCATGGCGCTCAGTAGAGTGCATACCTCCTCCGAGGCCCAGCAGACCCCGTGAACACACTCATGTCTGATCCAGTGATCAAACATGATTACAGCTTCTAGATCCATTTATTTAGATCTGATCGCCAGATTTCGACAGAACATTTAGGCATCATTCCCTGAGAAATTATCGAAAAGGGAGAAAAACCAGAAACCGATCAGCCATCAAACTAACAAACAACCAGATCTTCAAACTGACATTTCCTCCGTCTCCTCCTGCTCTCTATGTTTTTAACCGACTGCACCTATTAAATGTAACAGAGCCGTGACCGGTTCACCCCGTCGTCACACTGCACTCTGTCCCGGTTCCTCCTGCGTCCAGACAGCTGGGACTTTCACAGTTATGACTAAATATTTCAGACTGTAGAAGAAGAAGAAGAAGAAGAAGGAAAAAAAAAGGGCTGATTCACTGTAACAAGCTTATCTGAGCTGTCAGCAGCGTTCTCCTGTTCTCTGCAATCGCTAAATAATTTGGTGAGAGTGGGAGGCTGAGTGTGTGTGTGTGTGTGTGTGTGTGTGTGTGTGCTGCCCTTCCCCACAGATCCTATCAATCCTCCTATATTTAGAACATTCAGAAGTCTGTGGTTACTTCAAACCTTTGGCTGGCCCTCGTGTGGGTGTGTGTGTGGGTGTGTGTGTGTGTGTGTGTGTGTGTGTGTGTGTGTGTGTGTGTGTGTGTGTGTGTGTGTGTTGCGGTGTGGCGTCCCCCCAGAAAAACGCTTGCAACAGTAGAGTTCCACTCATCCCCTTCTCCACTCGTTCAGACGCCAGGCATTCTTCCACCTTCGGCCCAGTCCTGAGTGTGTGTGTGTGTGTGTGTGTGTGTGTGTGTGTGTGTGTGTGTCTTTTGTCATTGATTGGTCGAGGGGTTCATTCCTCTGGTTGACCACAGACAGTCGGATTCCATCCATTCATCATGTCATCTCTCTCTCTCTCTCTCCCCCTCCTCACCCTGTCGTCTCTCTCTCTCTCTTACGTCGTTTTATTTTCTCAAAGTCTCCAGTTTGCTGAACTTTAACTGTTTTCTCTGTTTCTTTTCTGTCGCCTTCAATTCTCCTCACTCCTCCTCTCGCCCAGTAGTCAGATTTCCCTCCTCTTCTCTCCTCCTCTCTCCTCTTTTATTCTCTCTTTTTCCTCTCCTCTCTCCATCTCTCTTGCCTTCTAATTAATTCCCTCCTCTTCTTCTCCTTACTATCACTCCGTCTCTCCTCACCTCCTAATTTTTCTCCTATTCATTACTGTCTTCCCTTACTGTCAATTTCCTCCTCTCCTCTCCTCATCATTCCTTTTCTCAATTAACTCCTTAACTCTCCTTAATTTCTTCATCTCTCCTCTCCAATCCTCTTCCTCATTTCCTTCCCATTACTCCTTCCTCTCCTCCCTCTCTCCTCTTTCCTCTCCTCATCTTCTCTTCCTCATTTCCTTCCCTTATTTCCTCTCCTCTCCTCTCCTCTCCTCTCCTCTCCTCTCCTCTCCTCCTCTCCTCTCCTCTCTCCTCGTTTCCTTCCCTTATTTCCTCTTCTCTCCTCTCCTCTTCTCCTTCACTTGTTTCCTCTCCTTTCCTCTCCTCTCTCCTCGTTTCCTTCCCTTATTTCCTCTTCTCTCCTCTCCTCTCCTCTCCTTTCCTCTCTCCTCGTTTCCTTCCCTTATTTCCTCTCCTCTCCCTTCCTCTCCTCATTTCCTTCCCTTGTTTCCTCTCCTCTCCTCTCCTCTCATCTCCTCTCCTCTCCTCTCCTCTCCTTTCCTCTTCCTCATTTCCTTCCCTTATTTCCTCTTCTCTCCTCTCCTCTCCTCCTCTCTCCTCTCCTCTCCTCTCCTCTCCTCCTCTCCTCTCCTCTCCTCTCCTCTCCTCTCCTCTCCTCCTCTCCTCTCCTCTCCTCTCCTCCTCTCTCCTCTCCTCTCCTCCTCTCCTCTCCTCTCCTCTCCTCTCCTCTCCTCTCCTCCTCTCCTCTCCTCTCCTCTCCTCTCCTCCTCTCTCCTCTCCTCTCCTCCTCTCCTCTCCTCTCCTCTCCTCTCCTCTCCTCTCCTCCTCTCCTCTCCTCTCCTCTCCTCTCCTCTCCTCTCCTCTCCTCCTCTCCTCTCCTCTCCTCTCCTCCTCTCTCCTCTCCTCTCCTCTCCTCTCCTCTCCTCTCCTCTCCTCTCCTCTCCTCGTCTTCCTCTCCCTTACTTTCCTCTTCTCTCCTCTCCTCCTCGCTTTCCTCTCCTCATATTCTCCTCTCCTCTCCTCTCCTCTCCTCTCCCTTCCTCTCCTCATCTTCCTTCACTCTGTTCTCCTCTCCTCTCCTTCTCCTCTCCTCTCCTCTCCTCGTTTCCTCTCCCATATCTTCCCCTCCTCTCCTCATCCTCTCCTCTCACTTGTTCTCCTCTCTCTCTCCTCTCCTCTCCTCTCCTCTCCTTTCCTCTTCCTCATTTCCTCTCCTCTTATTTCCTCTCCTCTCCTCTCTCCTCCTCAATTTCCTCTTTAACGCTCCTTAATTTCCTTTCCTTTCTCCTCTCCTACACTAACTGCATTTCATTGGTCACGCACACACACGTTTGCTTTGAGAGCTGACATGTCTGTGTGTGTGTCTCTGCGCGTGTGTGTGTGTGTGTGTGTGTGTGTGTGTGTGTGTGTGTGTCTCTGCTCGTGTGTGTGTGTGTGTGTGTGTGTGTGCGTGCGTGTGTGTGTGTGTGTGTGTGTGTGTGTGTCCCAGCCGTTACCTCACGAGGCTTCCCTCTCGCTCTCCAAGAGCAACATGTCACAGCGAGACAACTCGTCCCGACGCCGTGTGTGTGCAGATTGACCGGCGTGGCCAGTAGCGATTATCCAGTGACAGGACACCAGATTCTCCCTCTCTGCTCGTCTGTGTGTGTGTGTGTGTGTGTGTGTGTGTGTGTGTGTGTGTGTGTGGAGGTAATAGACAGGCTAAGGGATGAGATGAGGCCCAGTGGGAGAGGAAACCTCCATCTCACCTCCTCGTAACCCGGGCTAACGAGGCAGCGATCGGAGGGAGGGAGGGAGGGAGGACGGTCGGAAAAACCGGGTGGAATGTATGGAGCCATATTTTAGGGAAAAATACCGGCTAAACGTAACAATACGTTCAAAAACGTCCAGCCTAATGAGTTTTCCGAACATTATATTTGTGCTTTCTCGACGCTGGTAGTTGGATTAGAGAGCCACACACTCTTTCAGATTTCAACCTGCCTCATACTTTGCATTAGAAAGTTCATTTGTAGCCCGACACACAATACAAACGGAGGAAAAGGTGGAGAACCAGCAACAAAGGTGATTAAATATACAATCGAGTTACAGTTTGAGTGTCTGAACATCAGTATGGATGATTTCAGTGAGACTGGTGACTCTTTAAAAGAGATGATGATGTCATTTTCTTCTCTGGGGTTCCTGAGGAACATGATTTGTCGGCTGGGGCGTCCCTGCAGCCCCACAATGCTTCATCTGTAATGATATGTTGTGACACATCTTTAGGCCCCTTTGGACTGAATACAACGATAACTCGACTTGATTTTGGGGAACTTTTCTGCTCTGGATGACAAGTGAGCAGATGATATTTGAAAAAGACAAAATCACGGAAAGAAAAAGAGTCAACTGGCTACAAAATAAGCACGAGTGCTCGTTTCCTCCTTTCAAAACAAGCTGCTGGCTCTTTCTTCATTCCCGTACAGTATGAACAACAACATGTACGGGGCAGGAAGCCTTCACTTCACTCTGTCGGGGTTTGTTTGTCACTTCATTGTTCCCGGTTCGAGTGCACATGCTACTTAACGCTCCGCGCTTCCCCTCGCTCGCTCGACACGATGCACTCTTTCCAGGAAATAATCCCTCAAAACCCTATTGTCTCGCAAGCTAAACTAAAGTTAGCGTCGATGTTATCGAGCCTGCGATATATTACTGTGCTGAGGCACCTGCCAGAGTTTGTTTTACGCCGTGAAATGAGGATAAATGGAGTTTTAATTCCAGCTACTGCTGAGCTCGTCGTGTGTCAGCCAGATTTATCTCCCGACGGTCTGACGCTGAGTTCGTCTTCAGCCGAGCTGACCTGAAGGCTGCGCCCCGTACACGGAGACGAGGGAGGTTAGAGAGCAGAGGAGTGATGCAGGGGAGGAAAACATGAGGAGAGAGGAGAGAGTGAGGGATGAGGAGGAGGTGAAGACGAGGACAGGAAGAGATAGACGAGGTCGCGGAGATGGAAGGAGGCAGAAAAAATCTGCTACCGTCACATTCCTGAGGACTGCGGTCACAGCGGGACAGCTGCAGTGTGTGTGTGTTGGACCGTGTGTGTGTGTGTGTGTGTGTGTGTGTGTGTGTGTGTGTGTGACAGGGCCGGTTCAGGAAAGGTTCTGCTGACGAGACGTGGACGAACTGTACGTGTGTGTGTCAGGGTTGAACGGCGGGACAGCGACGGGTTCACCTTCGACCCTTCGACTCCTCGCCAGACATCAGACGGATGAGGAAAGAGGAGAAAGCGGGATAGAGCGAGGAGGAGGAGGAGGAGGAGGAGGGGAGGCCGAAATCTGAAGAGAAAGGCGCAAGTGAGGGAGAAAGTGGAGTGAATCTAAAGATGACAGGAGAAGCGACGGAGAGAAAAGAGAGTTCTGTCCGGCGACAAGCGAGACGTGAATGCGTGAAAACGCTGACGGGAGCGCAGCGGAGAGCGAGGGATCGCGACTGAAAGAGTGCAGTCAGGTGAAAGTGATACGGCGGACGTACAGGGTGGTCTCCCTCTCTCTCTCCCCCCGGTCGCTCGCCGCCTCGCTCTACCTCTCTCCCCCCTCGCTCTCCTCGGGAGGCTGACACTTCCCTTCATGCGTTTGACCGCTCACAGAAGGGGGGATGAATAGAGGAGTGGAGCGGGGTGAAAGAGCGGCGAAGAAAAGCGGCGCGGAGGGAGGATGAGCAGCAGACGGACATCTAAATGCTCGCCCCGCCGGTCTATTGGGAGAGAGACACACACAAACATGGATGCAGACAGTTTGAGTCGAGCGGAGAAAAGTTTTCCGTGCGTGGAAAACATGAAATCGTTCCTAAAAAACGTTTGTCCCCGGCAACGAACGGCGCTCACAGAAGCGTCGGTGCGCGAGGCTTCCCGGTGGCCGAGCTGCCCGAGAGACGTAACCATGCAACCGTGGTGGTGATGATGTCACGGGTTCAGATCTGGCCAAGGACATGTTCCCTCTGTGCTTTAAAGCTCTGTTCGCTGACTGTTAGGAACCATCGAGCTCAGAGTTAACATCCAAAATTGATAGAAATCACCGAAAATGATCGTTTTCTTCTTCTTCAGCCTGACTTTGTTCAATGAACACAATCTTTAATATTAAATATAATAATAGATATGAATACATGTGGATAACAGTATGCTAAGAGCAATATTTTGACATTTATTGAACAAAAATAATTGAATTCATTAAGTGCACTTTTGTCGTTTTGGCTCAAAACACTCCTGAGCATCACGAGGACGAAATGTTGCATAAATCAAAAGCTTTCATTTGAATTTTGGAACCTGATTTTTGCCCAAAATTCTCTGACTCTCATCCCTTTACACTGTTTTTCAGTGCTTTTGTTTCATGTACTTCATGACAGCACGGTATGTTTGCATAAAAAACACTTAAACTAGATTAAAGACAGAAAGAAAGGAGAAGAAAATGATCTACTTTCCACCTTCTGGTGGTTTATAACGAGAAGTGAGTGACAATAGATTTTTAGATTTGAACCTGGATGGATTCACAACTCAAAGAAATCTTCTGCTAATACAAAAAATGCAAATGAGCTGTTAATTTAATCTTTTATTAAACCACCTATAACCAATATTATTTATAAGAAAGGATGAAAATCCACCTGATCACCTGCAGCCTCCTTTATTTTTTAGCTTTATGGAGCTTTATAGTGAATTTCAGTTCATTTCTTGGCTGCAGCTTCACAGTTTGGTTCTCTCTCAGCCTAAAAAGACAGCCGTCGTCATTATTTGTAGTCCGGTCTTCTTGACAAACTTCATATTTTAAAAAAGAAATAAGTTGTCAAGAGGAGAAACAGTAATAGAGAGAAAGGTCGACTTCACCCAGCTCTCCTCTTCCTCCACTTTCTCTCTCGATGTCTACCTCTTCCTCTTCCCCTTAAAGTGCGATTACGAGGCGTCACGGAGGCTGATGACTCTCAGAAATAGTGGGTTTACACACACACACACACACACACACACACACACACACACACACACACACACACACACACACACACGACTCAAACCGGGTGCAGTGTGAGGTCAGTGGGATAAGTACCGGTGCCAGGGAGGGGTGAGAACGAGCCGTCCGACCCCCGAAACACTCTTATCTGATCACACACTCGCACACACACACACACCTGTCTCTCCATTTCCCTCTACATATATATATGTATATATAAAACACACACACACACACACACACACACACACACAGACACACACACACTCGCTCGCAGCAGGCTCTGAGTGTCATAAAGCGGTCGATGATCCTGCTGCGTTCAAGATAACAGCAAAAAAAAATAGTGGCTACTTGAAATGTGTGCGTCCATATCTGTGGATTTATGACTTCTATTATTTGTGTGGGAGAGGTCAGCGTGTGTGTGTGTGTGTGTGTGTGTGTGTGTGTGTGTGTGTTCTCGGCCCCTGTCTCAACTTCCTGTCCCGTCTGTGGCCCGGGCCTTATCGGTCGTGACAACAGGTCAGGCGCTGGTCACAGCGGCAGAGGCATTCAGCGACCTGATTGGACGGGGCGGCGCGCTGCTTCCGACTGATGGTCAAGTAGTGGTCAGGACCGGGAGGAGGAGGAGGAGGAGGAGGGGGTCAAGGTGGTTCAGACTCAGTGTAACACACACATAAATTAATCCGACACATTAATAAATATGTCATAAAGACACACACACACATGTGTTCTGTCACGCTGAATAACGACAGTCAGACATGTTTCTTCACACACACACTCGTACGGTGACCGTGTGGTGACCGGGCCGGGTCATTGTTCTGCGTTATCAGTCTCGACCTCTCCGTCGGTCTCCCCGATACGACCTGCATCTACACCCCTTCCTGTGTGTGTGTGTGTGTGTGTGTTTGTGTGTGTTTGCGGTCACTCGGTGGTCAAACCAAAAAGTTTAGACCCTTAAAACGACTCTCACCTCTCGACTGTTTCCTGTTTTGGGGTCGTGGAGGAGACAAAGAGAGAGAATGAGCGATGTGTTTCATTTCGAGCTGCAGCCCTGATTGTTGTGAAACACTGCAGAGCATCTCATACTTTTGCATAATTAGATTTGCTGCCTGCAGTTGAATAATTGTTTGGAGAGCAGTTTGGAAAGTTGTGCATATCTGGATTTTTTGCTGAAGTTTTTCGAAACAAAACAAAGCAGTGCTCGTTGTTTCATTGGTGCTCGATAGTGATGCAATATAATCAATAACAGCCTGTAAAAGGCTTTAAAATGGAGCGCTGGCATTGACCTAGTAATGTGTGACAGGGTGAGAAGATGACTCTTTAACTTCGACTAAGTAGGTTTCTCATTTCGCCGAGACATGTGTTTTATGTCTGAATCTGTCGTAGGCATAATAACAGATAAATCTACGACAGAAGAGACTCGTGACCCAGTTTTAGACCGACACAAGGCAGATGTACTTGTCCTTGTTGGTCTTAAAATGAAGTGTGGTCATGCTGTGTTAATGACGCGCTGTTATCTTGAGGCAGCGGAAAGCGACGGCGCCGTAGGCTGACAAAAAGCTGGTTTGAAGTCAAAGGCGCCGTGTTTGTCCTTCGATTTAAAATGTGCATTATTAGGACAGTAAGATGCATCAACACGGGCGGGTTTAATGATTAGAGAGGCTTCTTACAGTCATTTTAAGTGTTTTCATGTGCAGTAATGTCACTGTAGCAAATACCTGTGGCACATTTAAGCAGCAAAACCCAAAAAGTTGGAGTTATAAACCCGACAGGACAGAGGAAACTCTCCAGAGGGAGCAGAAGTAAACCTTTAGCTTCTGAAATAGTTTTAGAAAGATGCGATGGAGCTTTGAACATGAAAAACTAACCGATCTCGTGTCCTGATGTTAAAATAATCACTGAAGTTGCCTCGCTGGCTCTGACGCAGTTATCGTTTCTGCTGCTGGAGGCTCGTTGCAGCTGATATCGTTAATATTTTCCTCATTAGAGACGTATTTTACTCCAACGCGTCCCACTTTTTTTGACCCGTCACGCCTGATCCCCACCCATCACTATCACAGAGACACAGTTATGCTCCTCCTCTGCAACACCTTTTAGCTGTGAAGGTGAAAGTTAGTAGGTAATAATTGATTTTTCACTGTGAGGTGAACTGCTCCTTTAACTTATAAAGCTAATTAAATCCCTATAAAAACGTCGTTCGACCCAAAATAATCATGAAAAACTGATTAAATCTAATTTGCCAGACGCGTCTGGTCTGGAAGCAGTCAGCGGATAATTAAGACACAACCGCCTGATTTCCCTGAGTTTGTACGATATATTGAGGTGGAACTGGACCCAGTTTCTCAGTTTAAAAGAGAGAAGCTGCCACGAAAGCTTTTAAATTTGCAGTCAGCTCTTTGTTTGAAATACAGAAACGGTCTCCGTCACAGTAAGATGCATCAACACGGGCGGGTTTTAATGATCAGAGAGGCTTCTTACAGTCATTTTAACTGTTTACGTGTGCAATAATGTCACTGTAGCAAATATCTGTGGCACATTTAAGCCGCAAAACCAAAAAGTTGGAGTTATAAACCCGACAGGACAGAGGAAACTCTTCAGAAGGAGCAGAAGTAAACCTTTAGCTTCTGAAATAGTTTTAGAAAGGTGCGATGGAGCTTTGAACATGAAAAACTAACCGATCTCGTGTCCTGATGTTAAAATAATCACTGAAGTTGCCTCACTGGCTCTGACGCACTTATCGTTTCTGCTGCTGGAGGCTCGTTGCAGCTGATATCATTAATATTTTCCTCATTAGAGACGTATTTTACTCCAACGCCTCCCATTTTTTTGACCCGTCCCATGCCGGATCCCCACCCATCACTGTCACTGAGACACAGTTATGCTCCTCCTCTGCAACACCTTTTAGCTGTGAAGGTGAAAGTTAGTAGGTAATAATTGATTTTTCACTGTGAGGTGAACTGCTCCTTTAACTTATAAAACTAATTAAATCCCTATAAAAACGTCGTTCGACCCAAAATAATCATGAAAAACTGATTAAATCTAATTTGCCAGACGCGTCTGGTCTGGAAGCAGTCAGCGGATAATTAAGACACAACTGCCTGATTTCCCTGAGTTTGTACGATATATTGAGGTGGAACTGGACCCAGTTTCTCAGTTTAAAAGAGAGAAGCTGCCACGAAAGCTTTTAAATTTGCAGTCAGCTCTTTGTTTGAAATACAGAAACGGTCTCCGTCACAGTAAGATGCATCAACATGGGCGGGTTTAATGATCAGAGAGGCTTCTTACAGTCATTTTAAACGTTTACGTGTGCAATAATGTCACTGTAGCAAATACCTGCGGCACATTTAAGCAGCAAAACCAAAAATTTGGAGTTATAAACCCGACAGGACAGAGGAAACTCTTCAGAAGGAGCAGAAGTAAACCTTTAGCTTCTGAAATAGTTTTAGAAAGGTGCGATGGAGCTTTGAACATGAAAAACTAACCGATCTCGTGTCCTGATGTTAAAATAATCACTGAAGTTGCCTCGCTGGCTTTGATGCACTTATCGTTTCTGCTGCTGGAGGCTCAATGCAGCTGATATCAGTAATATTTTCCTCATTAGAGGCGTATTTTACTCCAACGCGTCCCACTTTTTTGAACCGTCATGCCTGAACCACCTATCACTCAGTTAAATATCAGTGTTTTTACTCATATGCAGTCAAAGTTTACTCATCAAGAGTCTAAGAGAGTCTACCAAGAGTCTTTAGGAGAACACTGCAACACCTTTTAGCTGTGAAGGTGAAAGTTAGTAGGTAATAATTGATTTTTCACTGTGAGGTGAACTGCTCCTTTAACTTATAAAGCTAATTAAATCCCTATAAAAACGTTGTTCGACCCAAAATAATCATGAAAAAGTGATTAAATCTAATTTGCCTTCTTGACTTGAGGTCTGAAAAAGTGGCCTGAACCTGAGCTGAACTCGCGGCCCGGCGTTAACCTCTGAAAAGTGTCTGCACCCAAATTGACTTTAAAAAAGTGGCCGAGGCCAAATTGACCTTTTTAAAAAGTGCTGCGGTCTAAATTGAGCTCGGAGCCGGAGCTAAAAGCTGCTGTTTTTCCTCCAGCCCCTGTTTGTTTTGGACTCTTCCGTCTTTATTTGCTTTATCAGCGCACAGAGCAGCTCCCAGCAGGCCCCTCTGACTTCAGCCGGCACTCGTTTATCGTCTCCCTGTTTCTCACTCACTCGTTCTTCCTCCTCCGTAACGTCTAGTTACCCTCCGCCTGACCTCCTTCGCTCCCTCCTTTCCCTTTTTTCTTCCCGCAGTCCTGTAATATTTCCCCAATCATTCTTTTTGAGTTTTTCTCTCTTCCCTCTCGTTCTCTCACTCCGTCTACGTCTCTCACTCACCCTCTCTCCATCTGCGTAGTGTCTAATTGACAGCAGAGACCCCTGGTTGAACCACCAGCACTCTTCTCCGTCTTTTCTTTTTTTCTTCTTCTTTCCGTCGCTCGCTCCATTTCAGCCCTGTCACTTTTTTTTTTGTAAGGGGGGTCGCACAACTTCTCTGTCACTGCTGACGAAGGGGAAGGAGGTGAGAGACGGAGTGTGTGAGACACAAAAGATGGGAGGAAGCAGAACGAGGGAGAACATGAGTTAGCTTTGTAGAGGAAGGTAGCTGAGAGTTCAGATGTAAATAACAAGTCAATTAAGAGGCTTGGTCTCGTTTTCACAGAGCCTGCAGACACGTCATGGTGTGGAAGTAAGCAGGGACGCACTGATCTGTATTCTGATCAGGTTTTTTATGTTATCGGTGCCGGTCCACCTGTTCTGGATGATTTTAGTGTCCACTAGAAATGGGAGAAATCGAGCTTTAAAGCAATTAACAGGCCGCTGATTCGTAACCTGACTCTCGCCAGATGAATTTGGTTCCGCCTCGCTCCACTCATCCATCTGGGATCGCTCCATTGGAGATGTGTTTCAGAAGGCAAAAATCCTTGCATATGATTGGATAAACCACTTGTCTGGTAGATCAAGCTCTTGCCAAATCCGGTCGGGAGAAGGGCAAAAACATCGTTTCCACCAACAAAAGCCTTCAGAGCCGTTCTCTGATGTTCTTTTGACGAAAAAATATTGGGTAGATTGGACAACACGGATGAAACAGCAGCATCAATGTTGACGCTAGACTTGTAGTCAAGACCGCCCAAACCGAGACCAAGACACTACCAAGACCAGAGAGTATCAAGACCAAGACCAAGACTTGTTCAGCTCGAGACCGATACCGAGACCAAAAAAAGACTATTTTTTTGCCATTTTACATGAGTTGTAGAACCCGCACGCAGGTGCACCAAAAAATGCATTAAATTAAATGCAAAATACAAATAGTTTATAGTTCAAATAGTACAAAATTGTACTTCAAATTGTACTTCAAATTGTACATTAACAAGAGGAAGAACTGGTCACCTTAATGTGTGCAATGGCATCTCAATTATAACAGACTTTATCAAGTTGTAGTTGTAGCTGTAGTTCAGTGGGACAAGAACAATATAACACAGACATCACAAAGAACAGATACATAAACATATACATTCAAACTGTAGAACAAAAGGCAGACTACATCATGAATGCATTTATGTCTTGAGTAGACTTGTAGTCAAGACCGCCTAAACCGAGACCAAGACACTACCAAGACCAGAGAGTATGACAAGACCAAGACCAAAGACTGTCGAGGCCGTGACAAGACCAAGACCACGGAAAAGTGGTCTTGAGAACTACAAGTCTAGTTGACACTTGCTTCCTCGATGCGAGCCGCCATTGTTGTCTGAATCAAAACAGTCGCTTCTCCGCTGCGTCACATCTATGAAACTCCCGCCCGGCGGTCCTGATTGGCTCGACCTGAAAATCTGGTGCCGAAATCCCTCCCAACGGGAGCGATCCCAGATGTATGTGAGTGGAGCCAGGCGGAACGAAATGCATCTGGCGAGAGTCAGGTTAGCTGATTCGTGCATCACCGACCAAAAGAGTCAGTATATGAACCAAAGAGACTCAACAATCAGCAATCCTTCTCCAGAATCGCTCACTGTACCTGTAATACAATTCAAATTGTGCTTTGAGGGATTCAGAGAGATTGAAATACGTCGGTCTTGTACAGAGCTAATGTTTCTGGGGTCATGTGTAAGGTACAGTATTTGAAAATGATCTGCGTTTGGGGCTTGCAAATTTTTCTTTTTTACATTGTTCTAGACTTTTTTCTTTGATTTAAAAACTGTCTGGAATGTGAATTTGTAATAAAGTCTGTATAAGTGCTGATAGAGATCCAGTGCGTCAGTAGTTTTATGATCTTAGAAACTGTATTTGGACAAAAAACAACGGAGATAAGAAATCTGAGCTTGTGCGTGTGATGAGTTTGTGGTGAAAAGCTTCGGAAGTGGACTTTGAGTCGTAGTAGTAGTTCCTCGCCTCCTCCCAGCAGGACAACGCGCCCTGCGACACCACAAAGACTACAAGAGCTGAAGGGTTCGGCCTGGCCTCCACATTCCCTAGATCCCAATCCTGTCGAGCATCTGTGGGACGTGTCGGGATAACATCCCTGGATCGGACTCGTCTCTGACCCGTCGAGGCACTGAAACACAGGATCCTTTGAGTCCTGTGGTCTCCGCAGTGGGGCCTCCATAGATCGGACTTGTTCTGCAGACACTCAATCGGACCGGGATCTGAGGGAATTTAGAGGTCAGGTCGACACCTTGAGCTCCTTGTTTGCACCAACTAAATCTAGACCAAAAATATTCCATGTTGCTTAAAGTATTTTTGATATCTGCTCGCTGAAGCACCGTTGAGCAAACCTCGGTAGTGCTGTTCTGTATCTGACCTCGGACCTCTCCGTGTGGGGCTAACTTCCCTTCAGGGAGCGATAAAGCATCACGATTTTATCTCCTCCTTGCTGTATTTGATTACCCCTCACATGACGAGCGGAGGACCTTCGCTGCGGGTTAATAAAGTGCAGTACGACCGTCGAAGGAGTATCGCAGCGGAGGTTGTGCTGTGTTGTGGTTACTGGCAGCCGTGTGCTGCGGTCGCAAGAAACGAGGCTGCAGGCAGATGCACAGAGATACAAGCTTTTGGTTTTAATTTGATTCTTGGCCCTCCGCTAAGAAAGAAAAATTAGTTCCCTGTTGCAAAGCGATAACATCCAAGCTTACTTCATTCCATTCGTAGCTCAAGATGGAGTGATACTGTCCGACCTGCAGGGTACGAGTGTGTGTGTGTGCAGTGTTTTATACTCTCGCAATGTGAAGTTAGAAACAAATGTTCGGATAAAGAAGAAAGTGTGAGGAGGTTTTCTGTTGTTTGTTAGTCGGAGGGCAGCGCTGACTGATAGCCTCCGCATGTGACCTTTGACCTCCTGCTTTCAGAGGTCAAGAGCTGAGTTTAGGAGTTAAGTGTAAAATCTTTTTGTCAGTTCAGGTTCTGATGGACAACGCTTGGTTCTGTCTGGGCTTTCTCACATGAGATGGGATGTTTGGGACGAGTCTTTGTATACACGTGATCAGCAGAAAATTATCAGCAGCAATTCTGATGATCAATAAATTGTAATGTATCTAAAAAAAAGTCAAAATTATCTCGTTTCAGCTTCTCTTGGACAGACTGTTTGATCATGAAAATAGCTTTAAGTTGGAAATACTTTGCTCAATCAGTTATGTTAATTAATCAATTAGTAGGTTGAGAAAATGTAGAAAGTATGAAAATGTTTCTTTTGTGATAGTCAAAGTTTTTATTCAGGTTTCAGCTTCTCAAATGTGAGAATTTGCTTATTTTTCTTGTCTTTGCACTAAACATTAAAGCAGCAATGATTGGTTGAATAATCAATTAGTTGATCATAAGAAAATTAGTTGCTAACTATTTTGATAAACAATCAAACATCTCAGTTATTTTCCAAGCGAAACGTCCCAACATTTGCTGTTTTTTGTGTATTTGTGTTGGTTGGATGAAAGAAGCTCATTGAAGATGTCACTTTCACAATTTTTTGATCTTTTGATTCATAGTTTGACAAAGAAAGCAATTATATGACATTGTTAACTAAAGTTTTATTGAAATAATCCTGAGATTAATCTATGATGCAAATTATTTGCAGTCATGCCGTCCAATTTGACTGTCGTGTAAGTTGCATTTAAAAACTTTATAGAAACAAATCAAACTCAAAATCATCACAAAGCCCACAAAACCTCCTAAACTAATCATTAAAAGCATCTAAAACATCATATTAACCTTAAGATTCTCTAAGTCAGTCTGTTTATTGTTTATTTCTTGTGGTTGCATCTTAAATATTCAATCTAGTAGTTAAGAAATCTCAGCTTGATGAACATTTCACCTTCTGTCCTCGTCTCTGAGACCTTTGTCCTAGAAGCCTGTGACCGGTCACTGTGACACTGATGGGCAGGTGTCCATAAAGAAAACTCTCTGCTGTGACCTTTCAACCCTGAAACTTATGAGAGCTATGCATTGAAGGGGAGGGAGGAGACGAGGGATGACAGACGAGTGTCGCTGTTTTCTCTGAAAACCACTTTCTCTGCTTTTAGTGAAGGACAGCTGTCAGGATGCTCCGTCCTTATTTGCTTCCACAAAGACGTTTTCTTCTCTTAAACACAGTCCAGGTTGACAGCAAAAAGAGGCTTGATTGGCAGGTGTCGGTGTGGTCTTTGTGAGCCGGCGGTGACCTTTGAACTGTGATCTGAAATGTGGATTTAGTGATGGGAGCTGAGGAAAGACGGCAGACAGGTGTCAAAGCACTTTCATGTGTTTTCGGTGACCTCGTGAAGGTCACGCGTCTGGTCTGGAAGCAGTCAGCGGATAATTAAGACACGACCGCCTGATTTCCCTGAGTTTGTACGATATATTGAGGTGGAACTGGACCCAGTTTCTCAGTTTAAAAGAGAGAAGCTGCCACGAAAGCTTTTAAATTTGCCGTCAGCTCTTTGTTTGAAATACAGAAACGGTCTCCGTCACAGCTGGACAGCGTAAAGAGTGATCTGTGGAAAAGTGCAGCAGATAAATGGAGGGATGATTGATGGATGGAGGAAGGTGGATTTTTTTTTTTTTTTTGGAGGAGATGGACGGGTGCCAAAATGGCTGCTTTCCTCGATAAAAGTCAAAAACCACTTTCCCTGCTTTTAGTGACCTTTGACTCCTCTTGGCTGTCAAATTTGGGGGGAGATGGACAGCTGGGAGAGCTGAGGGGAGGAAAGAAGGAGGTGAAGAAGAAGAAGAAGTGGTTATAACGTTGTAAATATAAATTATCTTTGGTCCAGTGTTTGCTCACAAATTGCTTTGCTTCATAGCTGTATCATTACATAATCCCAAAGTATGTGTGTGTGTGTGTGTGTGGTGTGTGTGTGTGTGTGTGTGTGTGTGGGTGGGTGTAAACATGATGAATTCTGGGTGACCCTGACGTTTGGCCATTAGGAATGGGAACACGGTAATTCCCCGACGGTCCCAAACAAATAAATCTCGCACACAGCCGGAATAACTATTAACAAGTCTGCTAAACACTGAGGGGGAGGTGGAGGAGGAGGAGGAGGAAGGTGGAGGAGGAGGGAGTAAAGCTGACTGGAAGAGAATGAGGAGAAGTGAGGAGTATAGCTGACGGGAAGAGAATGAGGAGAAGAGGAGGAGGAGGAGTGAGGAGTAAAGCTGCTGACGGGAAGAGAATGAGGAAGAGTGAGGAGTAAAGCTGCTGATGGGAAGAGAATGAGGAGAGGAGGAGAAGTGAGGAGTAAAGCTGCTGATAGGAAGTAAGATGAGGAGAGGAGGAGGAAAAGTGAGGAGTAAAGCTGCTGATGGGAAGAGAATGAGGAGAGGAGGAGGAGGAGTGAGGAGTAAAGCTGCTGATGGGAAGAGAATGAGGAGAGGAGGAGTAGGAAGAAGGGATGGAAAGCTATGACAGGAGTGAAGTTGACTGGAGAGGAGAAGTGAGGAGTAAAGCTGCTGACGGGAAGAGAATGAGGAGAGGAGGAGGAGAAGTGAGGAGTAAAGCTGCTGACAGAAAGAGAATGAGGAGGAGTGAGGAGTAAAGCTGCTGATGGGAAGAGAATGAGGAGAGGAGGAGGAGAAGTGAGGAGTAAAGCTGCTGATGTGAAAGAGAATGAGGAGAGGAGGAGGAGAAGTGAGGAGTAAAGCTGCTGATGGGAAGAGAATGAGGAGAGGAGGAGGAGAAGTGAGGAGTAAAGCTGCTGATGGGAAGAGAATGAGGAGAGGAGGAGTAGGAAGAAGGGATGGAAAGATGAAGGAGTGAAGTTGACTTGGAGAGAATGAAAGTGGAGGAGAAAGGGGAGGTGGAGGAAGGGGGGAGGTGGGTGACGAGGGATAGAAAGATAAGAATAAAGTTGAAGTAAAGTGAGGGAAGAAAAAGGACAATAAAGAGGGAGAAAGGAGGAGAGGGAGGTGAGGAAAGTACATTTGATAGAGCGAATGAGGAGAAGGCAAAGCAAAAAGGGGAGATGGGAGAGGAGGATAACAAGGGGGAGGATGGAAAG